>PVLC010039364.1:0-14369 GCA_004027655.1 Graphiurus murinus
CTGGCAATGAAAAAAATTTTTTAAAGGAATGAAGGATCTGAATAGACACTTCCAAAAGAAAAATACAAATAGTCAATAGGATGATCACTAATCAAGGAAATGCAAAGAGAAATCACAATGAGATATCATTTTGAATAAAATGGGCTGGGGTGTAGCTCAGAGGTAAAAATGTCCTTGGATTCAATCTCCAGTACCCCCCCACACACACACACAAAGAAAATAAAATCAGTGTGTCAGAAATACACATGTTCACTGCAACATTATTCAAAATAGCTTCGACATGGAACCAACCCAAATGTCCATCAGTGAATGAATTGATAAAGAAAATTATATATATATACATATATATATATATATATATGCACAATGGAATACTATTTTTGTGGTACTGGGGATTGAACTCAGAGCCATTCTACCTCTGAGTTACACCCCAGACCTATTATATTTTTTATTTTAAAACTGTGTCTTACTACTTTGCAAATGGCCTAAGTTGCTGAAACTGGCCTTGAACTTGTGATCCTCCTATCTCAGCCTCAAGTTCTGGGATTCCAAGAATGTGCCACCACACCTGACTGGAATACTATTTTTAAAAAAGGAAACAGAGAGAGAAAATTGGAAACAAATAAATGGGAGAAATAATAATAGAATAGTGGAAGGGGATTGGTGGAAGGAGGTGAGGAGGGAATAAATGAAAACTGATGAAGAAAACATTTCAAATAATTCTATGTCCATATATGAAGGTATCATTACCAATCTCACTAAAATGTACAGGGAAGGGTGGGAAATGGGGTGGGATCTGAAGAGAAACACACTAAATCATATGTGCATGTCTATATCACTTTGAATCTTACTACAATGCATAATTACAATGCACCAATAAAAGTATTTTTTAAAAAGAAGAAAATCTTGTAATTCATGACAACACAGATGAACCTGGAGGACATTACATTAAGTGAAATAAGCCAAGCACAGAGATAAATACTGCATGATCTCACTTACACAATTAGACCTCCATACCCATAAATTCCACATCTGTAGATTCAACCAACCACTGATAAAAAATATTTAAAAATTTATAAACTAACATCTTTCTTGTCATTATTCCCTAAGTATAGCAAATATTTACATAGCATTTACATTTCATTAGATGTTATAAGTATTCTTGATATGGTTTTAAGTATACAGTAATATGTGCAAAGATTATATGCAAATAGAATGCCATTATATATGAGACTTGAGCAACCACAGGTTTTTGTAGTCATGGGGGTCCTAGAACCAATCACAGATACCCATGGTCCTGGAACCAATCACAGATACATGAAATCTAGCAAAGCTGAATTACAGGAGTACAGAAGAGAATGGTGGTTTCAAGGAGCTGGAGCAGGGGAGATGTTTATCAAAAGAGAAAATTTCAGTTAGGTAATACAAATAAGTTCAAGAGATTTATTGTACTGTGTATTCTTGAAAATTGCAAAGAAAGTCTATTTCAAGTTTTTTCACCACAAAGAGTATGTGAGGCAACATATATATTAATTAGCTCAGTTTAGGCATTCCACAATGTACACATACTTCACAACATGTTATACATGATATATACAATTTTATTGGCTAATTTTAAAATAGTTAACACACGCTTGTAATCCCAGTACTTGGGAAGCTGAGACCAGAGGATCCGGGTTCGCCGCCAGCCTCAACTACATAGTGAGGCTCTCCACAACTTAGTGAGACCCTGTTTCAAAACAAAGACTAAAAAATAGGGCTGAGGGTGTAGCTTGGAGGTAGAATGCCCCCGGATTCCATCCCCAGTACTGCAAAAAATTAAAAAATAAAATAGTTAAGTTAATAATTTAATTAATAAATCAATTAAATTAATAATAAGTTCACTGATGATTGATTAATTATGAAAATGCTCACTAAAGATCTCTAGCCAAAAGTTTTGTCTGCTTGGTGGTAAAAAAAAATTCAGGTGTGTGTTCCCACCTCTAATTGTCATATGTCTTTTCCTCTTTCTTGCAGAATTAGTATAGATCCCGTGTTGGCTCTTTTTTGAGCATTACTTATCTTTGAGAGAAGTTCTTCCAAGAATAGCTATTTGCAGATAGAGGATATAAATAGAGCCAGGCATTGTGGCACATACCTATAATCCCAGTTCTTGGGAAGCTGAGACAGAAGGATCACAGGTTTCAGCAACTTAGCCAGACCCTCGGCAACTTAGTGAGACCCTATTTCAATCTTGAAATAAAATCCATCTCTCTGCTCGCTATCACATCCAGTCCTACCTTCCCTGCTACTTCTCCCACTCAGGTATTGACTTTCAAGAATCTTGGCTTCAGCTTCCTACCTAGATCTTTTCATTCCAAAACAGTTATTGGTTTTGCATATTGGCAGGAATTATTGCTTGGGAAAACAATCCGCCAGGTGTCCCCGGGTCTCCAGTGGCAGGTGTCCTCTCTAAGCATTCTCACACCTTGGTCCAATCTTCATGGCACTTGGTAACTTATCCCAATAACTACTATGGTTATTGTTCAAATACTTTATAGAGTTTCATCACAGATGTTTTTATTTTTTGTCTGTTATTCTTTTTGTGGTTTTTGGTGAGTTTCATGGAGTAGAAGAAACATTTGAGTTTACCTTTTCATTATCTATGGTTGATAGGAATCCCACTTTTTGCTTAGTTATTATGCAAATATGGGAAAGTTATAATTTTAATATTTTAAAGTAATCATCTCATCGAGCTCTTCTTAGTGCTAATAATTTTTCCTTTGATTCTCTGAGGTTTATAAGTAGACAATTATATTACCTAGAAATTTTGTCAACTGACAATATATTCTACCCTCCTTTCATATATATATTTGTACACACACATATATGTCTATATATTTTCCCTCATTCTATGTTGTATAGAACATCCACATCAATATTGAATAATAACTATATATAAGAAGTGCACTACACTTGTGGTTTTATGGGAATAATTCTGGTACTTAATGCCTAAAATGAAAGCAGCTAATGTTCAGTAATCACTGTCAGATTTTTATCAAATTCCTTTGAAGTATTTATCCTAATTATATTTATTTATTATTTATTTTTATACTGGGGGTTGAACCTAGGGGCATTCTAACCTCCAAACTACACCACCAGTTCTACTTTATTTTTTATTTTGAAACAGGGTCTCACTAGGTTGATGAGAGTCTCACTACTTGCTGAGGCTGTCCTCAAACCTGCAATCCTCCTCTCAGCCTCCCAAGTACTGGAATTACAGGCGTGCACCTCCATATCCAGCTTATTTATTATTTCAAACCATAATATAGTGTACAATTTGTAAAGAACCTTTTGTAAAATGCTGAAAGTCGCATTGTCATATTTTCATTTCAAATTAGGCATTATCTAATAAACTGATGCCACATAGAGTAGTTGGTAGTGGTCTTAGATCTTCCTTTTCAACTACACTTGAAGAAAATCTTTATCTTCAGCTCAGAGAAAGATCCAATGTGGTTACAAAATACATAGGAATATGAAATTTGAATAATGAAAAAATATTATGTGATTGAACAAGATAGGCTGATTCTTAGCAAATTTGACTTTTAAAAAATAAGTATAGGACAGGCACAGTGGTACACATCTGTCATTCCAGTGACTCAGGATGCTCGCCAAGTTTGAGGCCAGCCTCAACCACTTAATAAGAAAGACCTAGTCTCAAAATTTTAAAAATAAAATGGGCTGGGTGTATCTCAGTGGTAGAGCACCCCAGCGTTCAATCCCAAGTACTGGGAAAAAAATGTTTGGTAGAATTTATTGGTGACACATTGTGGTCCTAGGCCTTTCTTTGTGTATAGTTCTTTTGTTACAAATTCATTATATGTGCTTTTTATAGGTCCACTCATAATTTCTATTTCCTTTTTGGTTTTGTTTTTGGTATTGGGGATTGAACCTAGGGGCATTCTACCTCCAAGATACGCCCCAGCCCTTTTTATTTTTTTATTTTGAAACAGGGTCTCAATAAGTTGCTAAGCCTGGACTTGAACCTGCAATCCTCCTCTCTCAGCCTTCCAAGTACTGAGATTACAGGCATGCACTACCATGCATTGCTTCTATTTCCTTTGGATTTGGTTTTAGTATTAGTGCCTTTGTAGAAATTTTTTCATTTCATTTAAGTTACTCATTTATTAACATATAATTATTCACATAATTCCCATATATTTCTTTTTATTTATATCAGGTCAATAGTAATGTCCTCTTTTTTATTTCTGATTTTAGTAATTTGAGTCTTCTGGCTTTTTCTACTGGTTAGCCTCGCTAAAGTTTTGCCAATTTTGTTAATCTTTTCAAGGAAAAACTTTTGGATTCATTATCTTTACTATTTTTTCTATTCTTTATTTCATTAATTTCTGTTTTAATCCTGATTCCATTACCTCTGCTCAATTTGAGTTTGCTTTTCTTTTTTTTATTTTTTTATTGTAATAATTTGTGCTTTGTATTTATACATTTTTGTTAGGTACAAATTGATAAAGACAAATGTGCACACATTTCTCATCTGACCCTATCCCCAATTCCCACCCCGCTCCCTCGCCCTCCCTCCCTCTCAAGTTCAGTTCAGTGAGTGATCTTGATATAACTGTGTAAGTACATCATGTGCCTTAGTATGCTCCCCCCCACACCCCCCATCCATTCCCTTCGGTTAAGTCTACTTCTTTGTTTATCGAGTTTGCTTTTCATGAGAGCTTCACAACTCATTGAACATACTAAAAACTATTTAATTTTAAATTTAAATGGGTTAATTGTAATGATATGTAAATATACCTCAATAAAGATGTTTTTAAATTTAAAAACTATCAAAAATGTAAAAGGCAATCTGCTAAATGAGAATATTTTTGAAAATATTGTATCTAATAAAATATCTGTATTTAGAATATAAAGAACCCTTACAAAGACCAATAGAGTAGAGGATGGAGGAAAGAGGAAGAAAGGGAAAAGGAGAGGTACAGGAGAATGAATTAAACCAAATTATATGATGTACAGCAGTGAATATATCACAATGAAGCTTACTGTTATGTATAATTATAATTCACCAACAAAAATATTTTTAAAGAACTTTTGCTACTCAATAATAAAAAGATAAATAAACCAAGTTTAAATGGGCAAAGGATTCTGAAGATACTTATCCAACGAAGATATACAAATCGCCAGTAAGCACATGAAAAGAGGCTTAATGTCACAGTCATCAGGGAAATGAAAATCAAAACTACCATGAGATAGTCCTTCACATGCACTAGGATGACTGTAAACAAAAAGACAATAACAAGAGTTGGCAAGGATATAAAGAAATTGAAACTTTCATACACTTTTGAAGGGAATGTAAAATGGTGCAACCATTTTGGAGAACACTCTGGCAGTTCTTCAAAAAAATTAAACACAGAATTACCACATAGTTCAGCAATTCCACTCCTAGTTATATGCTAAAGAGAAGTGAAAACATGTGTACACACATAAAAACCTGTATATAAATGTTTATAGCATCATTATTCATAATAACCAAATGTCTGATTACTAGATAAATATATCTGCTCCATACAATTGAATATTTTTCAATAATATAAAGAAATTAATTGCTAATTCATACCACAATATGGATAAACTTTGAAAAGATTATGCTAACTAAAAGAAGTCAGTCACAAAGGACTTTATATTTTATAATTCTATTTATAAGAAATATTCAGCTGTGTGCATGTATGTCATTATCACCATCATTTACATTATGATGTGAGACTATAATGCACCAACAAAAGCACATTAAAAAAAGAAATATTCAGCTCAGTGCAATAGCAAATGCATGTAATATGAGTGACTCTGGAGCCTAAGGCAGGAGGATAGCAAGGTGGAGGCCAGCCTGGGCAATTCAGGCAGTCTCAAAAATTAATGAAATAAAATAAAAATGGCTGGGCATGTATATCAGTACTAGAGCATGCCTGGGTTCAATCCCCAGTTCTGAAAAAAAAAATAAGTAGGAAAGAAAGAAATGTTCCAAATAGATAATTCTATAGAGAAAGAGCAGGTTTTTGTTTTCTTATATAGAGAGCTGGCAGATTTACATGGAGAGAGTGATGGCTAAAGGGTGAGAGTTAAAAAGTTTTAAATCTACTGTGAATGATGGTTAAACTTCTGTGAATATATTAAAAATTATTTAACTGTACATTTTAAATAGGTGAGCTGTGTGATGTGTGAATTATACTTCAATAAATCCATTACTTAAAAAGGGAAAGAAAAATATTTTTAGACAGAGAAAAACTGAGGGAACCAACTGTCTTTTAGCCTTCCCCAGCAAGAAATATCAAAGGTTTTTCTTTAGGCTGAGTGAAAACTATATAGGCCATTAACTCAAACCTTCAAAACTAATAATTTCAAAGAAGAAAATATTTTAATTTTCTAATTCTTCATTGATATAAAAGATTACTGTTTAAAATAATAATAGCCAGTATTTGGGAGGCTGAGACAGGAGGATTACAGGTTCAGAGCCAGCCTCACCAACTTAGCCAGACCCTATTTCAAAATTAAAAAATAAAAATAAAAAGGACTGAGGCTATAGCTCAGAGGTAGAATGCCACTGAGTTTAATCCCAAGTAACAATAAAATAAAATAATAATAGTAATAATATAGAGGATGACCATAGCCTATGAATAACTGAAATAAATGACAGCAATTTCACAGGGGACAGGAGAGAGGAATTGGGGACAGTCTATTACAACACACTTGCCATACACATGAAGCATAGAGGTGTTATTTAACAGTAAATTTATATTTCTAAGTAATATATTATATTGTAACATACTACTATATAATCATATATTATAAATTCTAGGACTAGTAAAGTCTTTAAATAATTATGAGAGTAGATAAAATGGAAGGACCTGGAGAACATAATAAGTGAGATTAGCTAGTCACAGAAAGTGAAGGGACATATGTTTTCTTTAATATGCAGAAGCTAGGAAGTAACTGGGATACCAGAGAGACTCCAGATACTGGAGGAAAAACCTCAGTGGAGCCAGGGGAGTGTTCTAAGGGAAGGGGAGGGGGAAGACTGAGGTTCATTATTGGAAATACTAATATCAACAGTATGTACATGTGTGAAAATCCCAATGTCAATCTTAGTACTCTGTATGGAAGGGGGGAGACAGGAGTTGGGGGGAGGCACAAAATACTGTGTGCATGTATGGCAATGTCAACACAATATACATTATGATGTGAGACCATAATGCACCAATAAAAGCACATGAAAAAAAGAGAGGGCAGATAAAGTGGACAAAATGCTCAATCGAAACCAAGGAAAGCAGAAACACAGTCAATGTCAATAAATTTTTAAAAAGTTATGAACCTAGTTGATAGCAATCCAAATATATCAATAGTAGCTTTAAATATGGTCTAAATTAAATTAAAAACAAATTTAAATGCATAGGCTGTCAGAGTGTATTAAAGAAATAACCAACTATATTTTCTCTATAAGAAACCCACTTTTTATTTTATTTTATTTTTTAATTAATGCACTGTAATCATACATCTTCGTTAGGTACAAGCTGAAAAAGGCATACATGCACACATTTCTCATTTAACCCTTCCCCAATTCCCGCCCATTCCCTCACCCTTCCTTCCTCTCAAGTTCAGTTTAGTGATTGACTTTGATATGTTCATGAAAGTACATCACGTGCATTAGGGTGTCCCCCCTCCCCCATCACCTTCTATTAAATCAAATTATTTGCTCATCTAAGGTTTCTCCTTCTTCCTCTTATGTCCCTAGCTTCTACATATTAGGGAGAGCATATGATTTTCTACTCTTTGTGACTGACTAATCTCACTTAACATAATGTTTTCCAGTTCCATCCATTTCTCTGCAAATAACATGATTTTTTTTTTTTTTTGCGGTACTGGGGATTGAACTCAGGGGAATTCTACCTCCGAGCTACACCCCCAGCCCTATTTTTTATTCTTTATTTTGAAACCGAGTCTCACTAAGTTGCGGAGTGCCTCACTAGGTAGCTGAGGCTGGCCGCGAACACGGATCCTCTGGTCTCAGCCTCCCGAATGCTGGGATTACAAGCGTGCCCGGCTTGTTTTTCTTTATGGCTGAGTAAAATTCCATTGTGTACATATCCCATAGTTTTGTAATCCATTCATCTGTTGATAGACATTTGGCTGGTTCCATAGTTTGGCAATTGTAAATTGTGCAGCTATAAACATAGATACACATGTGTTGGTCTGATAGTTTGGTTTCCATTCCTTTGGGTAGATACCCAGAAGTGGTATTGCTGGATCATATGGTAGGTTCATTCCCTTTCATCTGAGGATCCTCCATATTGTTTTCTAAAGTGGTTGCACTAATTTGCAATCCCACCAACAATGTATTAGGGTTCCCACTTCTCCACACCCTCACCAGCATTTGTTGTTGTTGAGAAACCCACTTTAAATATAAAAACTGATATGTTAAAATTATAACTTTGGAGATATGCCATATTAACACAAATAAAAAGAAAGCCTGAGTAGCATATTAATGTCAGACAAAGCTAACTTTATTACAACAAAAATTATTTGGGATAAAGAAGGTCACTGCAAAATAATCAAAGGGTCAATCCTACATGTACATAGACCTAGTCAAAGGGCACAAAGCAAAAACTGATAGAATGGAAATGAGTAATCGACAAGTCTACAGTTGTAACTGGAGACTTCAAAACTCTTGTCAGTAATTGACAAATCAGGAGGAAAAAATTTCAATAAGAATGGCATTGACCTGAAGAACATCATCCCTTAACCAGAAACAACAGAATACATATTCTTCTCAAGTTCACATGGAACTTTCACTAGATGGGTCACATTCTGGGCCATCAGAAAACACTTTTGAAATTAGAAAAATAAAAATTATGCAAGATTTTTTCAGACCTAAATGGAATTAGGATATTGGAACTGTATATTGGAAATCAATAATGACTGGAGATTCCCAAGTATTTGGAAATTAAATAACAGACTTCAAAATAACATATGGGCAAGAGAAGTCTCAAAAGAAAATTTAAAACATAATTTTAAACTAAATGAAAACACAATTTATCAAAATTTATGGAATGCAGAGAAGACAACACTTGAAGGGTAATTTAAACTTTTAAATTTATATATTAGAAAAGAAGATCTGAAATCAATAACATAAGTTTTCACCTTATGAAACTAGAACAAGAACAATTTAATCCAAAAACAAAAGACAAAAAATAACAAAATTAGGGTAGAAATTAATGAAAATGAAAACAGAAATACAATAGAAGAAGCAAATAATAATAATATAATGTTCAATTTCCAAGAGTCCTCCAAAGGATGGTTCTTTGAAAATGTCAATAAAATTGATAAACCTCTAGCCAAGCTAACCAAAAAAGAAGACAGAAGACACAAGTTAGTGATATCAGAAATGAAAAAGAAGTTCATCACTATTGATCCTTTGAGCAATAAAAAGATAATAAAATATTATTAAGCCAGGCACAATGATGCACAACTGTAATCCCAGTACCGCAAAAAAAAATTATATATATATATAATTATATATTATAATATTTATATATTTATATATTATAATATATATTATATATAATATATAACATATATACTATATATTATATATAATTTATATATTATAATATTTATATTTATATATTATAATATTTATAATATTTATAATTTATAATTATATATAAAAGTTATATATATAAGTTATATATATATATATATATATATGGCTGGAGTGTGGCTTAGAGTGTAGAAAGCCCCTGAGTTCAACCCCCAGTACTCAAGGAGTATTATGAATAACCTTATGTCCACAAATTTATAAAATTAGATGAAATGGATCAATTCATTTGGAGACACAAAGTACTAGAATTATGTAAAGAAAGCCCTAAAAGAGTTGAATCATTTTTTTAAAAAAGATATCAAGCCCATATGGTTTTACTGGTGAATTCTACCAAGCATTTATGGAAAAATAATACCAATTCCCCACAATGTTGTCTAGAAAATAAACACAGAGGGAACATTTCCTAATCCAGTCTATGGGGCCAGCATTTTCCTAACAACAAAACCAGAAAATATTCATTACAAGAAAATAAAACCAATTTCTTGTGAACATTTTGGTAAAATGAATAACAGCCCCTCAAAAATGTCCATGTGATGATCTCAGAACTTGTAAAAATAATATCCTACATGGTAAAAGGAATTTTAAAGATGTGATTAAATAAAGAATTTTGATTATGGATGGGATTATCCTGGATTACTGGAGTGAGTACAATGTAATACAAAACTCCGTATAAGAAAAGGACAAGAGGATGAGTTAGCAGTAGGCGATGGGACCTTGTAGAGGATGGAGAGATATGAGAAAGAAGTCAAAAAGCTGAGGAATATAGGCAGTGTCTAGAAGCTGAAAAAGGCAAGAAAATGGTAATTCTTTCCTAAAGACTCCAGAAAGAATGAAGCCCTGCTAACACCTTAATTTTAGACTTCAGACTTTGGGAATTGCAAAAGAATATATTTGTATTATTTAAAGCCACTATATTTGTATTTTGTTATAGCAGCAATGGGAAACTAAAACAAACATAGACATTTTTGTTCATCTAGTATCATTATTACTATTTGTATTCTTAATAACAGCAGTAGAATTTGCAGTATTTAGGGCTTAACAAATGCTACATAAGCACTCTATCACTGAGCTATATCCTCAGTCCTGTCAATGAGTTTTTAAATATAAAAGACAAAATCCTTGAAAGAAAAAACTGTTAAGTTAGACTTTATTAAAATATACAATTTCTGTTCATGAAAGACACAGGTGAATAAAAACACAAATCACAAACTGGGATAAAAATACATGCAAAATATGTGTCTGATAAGAGATTTGTATCCCAAAGAATACAGATAACTCTTAAAACTCAACAATAATAAAAATTATTTGTTTTTGTATGGTACTGGGGCTGGAACCCAGGGGCATTCTACCTCCGAGCTATACCCCCAGCCCTATTTTTATTCTTTATTTTGAAACAGTGTCTCACTAAGTTGTGGAGAGCCTCACTAACTAGCTGAGGCTGGCAGTGAATCTGGATCATCTGGTCTCAGCCTTCCAAGTACTGAGATTACAAGCGTGCACCACCACATCCAGCTACAATATGATTTTTAAATGAGCAAGATATCTGGACAGACCTCATTATAGAAGATACATAGATGACAAATGAGCATGTGAAAAGTTCATAGATAACTGAAGAATTGCAGATTAAATAATAGTTAGATACTCCTATACACCTATCTGAATGACAAAAATATAAAATATGTCAATGCCAAGTGCTGATAGGGATACAGAGCAATAAGAACTCTCATTTATTGCTGGTAGGAATTCAAAATGGTACACCCACATTGGAAAACATTTTGATAGTTTCTTACAAAGCTAAAAATAGTGCTACCATATGACCCAGAAATTTCACTTCTAAGTATTTAAACAATTGAATTTAAACATGTCCAAATAAGAATCTACATATAAATGTTTATGTATGCTTCATTCAAAATTGAGAAACACTGGAAGTAATCAAGATGTTCTTCAATAGATGCATAGATAAGCAAACTGCACTAAATAATGTAATATTATTTAGTGGTAAAAATAGATGAGAAGCAACTCATGAAAAGACATAGAGGTACATTTAATGCATATTTCTCAGTGAAAGAATCCAATCACACATATAACTACAGAAATATCAGCCGGGCATGGTGGCGCACGCTTGTAATACCAATACTTGGGAGGCGGAGACAGGAGGATCCAGGTTTACAGTCAGCCTCAGCTACTTAGTAAGGCCCTCCGCAACTTAGTGAGACCCTGTTTCAAAATAAAGAATAAAAATAGGGCTGGGGGTGTAGCTTGGAGGTAGAATGCCCCTGGGTTCAATTCCCACTACTGCAAGAAGAAGAAGAAGAAGAAGAAAAAGAAGAAGAAGAAGAAGAAGAAGAAGAAGAAGAAGACGACAAAGAAGAAATGTCATACCAAGAGTTAGACATATACAGAAATTCAATACCAAAAAGCAAATAACCCAATTTTAAAATAGACAATAAACATTTCTCAAAAGAAGACACACAAATTATTAATATGTTTATGGAAAAATGTATATCACTAATCATCAGGGAAATGCAAATCAAAACCTCAATGAGAAATCATCTCACACCTGTTAGAATGGCTATCAACAAAAAAGATAACAAGTGTTAGGATGTGGAGAAAGGGGAATCCTTGCACACTGTTGGTAGAAATGTAAATTAATACAACCATATGGAGATTCCTCAAAAAGTTAAAAATAAAACTATCATATGATTCAGCAATCCCACTACTGGACATAAAATCAATATATCAGAAACATGTGAATTTCCATGTTCATTATAGCACAATTCACAATAGTCAAGAAGTAGAAACAACCTACATGTCCATTAGCTGATGAATAGACAAAGAAAATATAATACATATATGAAATGGAACACTGCTCAGCCGTTAAGAAGTAGTAGAAAACCCTAGCCAGGCATGTCTGTAATCCTAGCTTGGGATATTGAGACAGGAGGATTGCAGATTCAAGGCCAGCAGCACTCAATAACTTATCAAGACCTTTTTTCAAAATAAAAAATTAAATAGAGCTGGGAATATAGTTCAGAAGTAGAGTGCCCCTCTGTTCAATCCACACACACAAAAAGAAATACCACCAATTTGTGACAACTTGCATGGAACTGGAAATCATTATGTTAAGTGAAGTTAGGAACAGAAAGAAGACAAGTTGGCCTGTCTATGCTGTGCTGGGACTGCTACCCCTGCAGCATCTAAAGACCCTGCAAAGAAGCCAGCGACTTGATGTGGAGTATGTGGCTGCAGATCTCAACATGCAAAGTAGGCGGCATCTTGCTAAACGTTCAACAGAGATCCAAATACCCAGACTCCTGGCTAGAATCTGCAGCAGCAGCAGCTCATCTCACTTCTCCCTCCAGAGCCATAGACCGGATGTGAATTAAGCAGCTGCAGGTCTTCACATTGTAAGTGGTCAGCATCTCGATTCACATTCAATAGAGATCTGACTGACGAGATGCCTAGCCAGAATCTGTGGCAGCTGTGGCTCAGTCTGCCTCTCCCTCCAAAGAGCCAGAGCAGATCTCAACTGTAAGTTAACAGTGTGGCTGTAAGGACTAGTATGGCAAGCAATAGACTTGCAGGGTCTGAGACTTTGTGGTCCACCCCTGTGGTGCTTGGGTTGGAACAGAGGCACGGGAGAGGACCATAGCACTCAGGGCACAGAGTCATTAAAAGACCTCCAGAGATTGCCTGCATTTACACTGGACATCCGCCATCTGTGTAGGCAGAGAGACAGAGAGAGAGGAGAGAGAAAAAAGAAAGAGAGAGAGAGAGAGACAGGGAGACAGAGACAGGATCTGTGGAAAGCGCAGAGCCCAGGGCTTACACTGGGTCCAGCCCCAGTGACACCCACCATCTGCACAGGGAGTGGTACAGGGACAGGCCATGTGAAGAGCTCAGATTCTCTAACGTGCAGCAGGAGAGGCACCAGCAGCACTCGGTACCTGCACTGACAGAGACATCAGGCCAGGGTCCTAATCATTGTAGGAGACCCAAAAGTGGGTCTACAAACTGACATCACTACTATAGGTTACTGAGAAAATAACACTTGGAACATGCTCAAAAACCTTCTATAGTGGTAGACATTAAACTGCTGAAAATATCCACGCAGACCCAGGAGGACTGCAGAGGCCAAGTCTGCTCTGTACTTATATATTTGCAGGGGTTTTTGTTTGTTTGTTTGGTTGGTTGGTTGGTTGGTTGGTTGTTTTATTAATTTTTGTTTGTTTGCTCTTTACCCATCCCTTTTACAAGATCCCCCCTTTTCTATCTACTTTCTCTTCATCCCTCTTTTTTTCTTTTTCTTTGTCTTATATTAAATCCATTTCATATCACTACACCTAAATACTCTACATTGACTACTAGAATCCTCCTACATATTCACTCTCTCTAATCTCTACCATATATTACCTTACTACACTCAAACTCTCATTCTACTCGATCATATCCTCTGTTTACCCTATTGTTGCACCCATCACTCCGGCTCCTCCCCCCTCACTCAACCTTCATCACTGAATACAACACAACTTGGCCTTGTATATACCAACTGACTCCTCTAAATTCCTACTGCTGAGATTAGACCAGAGAGGTGAACCACCAGAAAGGACTGCCAGACACCAAGGATAAATTATCCACAGCTGATAGAAGGAATCGACCAACACCTTGAATATTGAAGTTTAAAAATGCACAGGGCATAAACTGTTCTGCTCAC
>PVLC010039365.1:0-14270 GCA_004027655.1 Graphiurus murinus
TGTGGTACTGGGGATTGAACTCAGGGGCATTCTACCTCCGAGCTACACCCCCAGCCCCTTTTTATTCTTTATTTTGAAACAGAGTCTCACTGAGTTGCGGAGTGCCTCACTAGGTAGCTGAGGCTGGCCGCGAACCTGGATCCTCAGGTCTCAGCCTCCCGAATGCTGGGATTACAAGCGTGCGCCACCACGCCCGGCTAGAAGAACTTCTTTCTCTCTTAGGAACTTGCTTTCTTTTTGAAACCTATAAAGGAGATAAAGTTTGCTAGCACCAGCCCTCTGATATTGTCCCTAATCTTCCAGTGCCTCAAGAGTTCCATGGAGTTTCTCATGGCCCAGCCAGGTCCTCCATGAGAGAGAGGACTTCGCTGGTCTTTCTCTGACCCCAATGGGGCAGATGTCCATGCCCATTTTTCAGGAGACCCAGGAAGTCAGCTTTGTAGGACAATCCTACCGGCAATGCCCACCTACTCTGCTTTCGAGGCACAATTCTTTGATCTCGAGTGCCTTTGTGGTGGAGCAAAGCCTGTTCAGGCAACAGATAGGTCTTTGGAACTCTCGAACTGCATTTGCTGGGTAGGTGGATGCTTTGGTCCCTGCTGCTTCTGCCTGCTTAGCTTGTCTCTGGTTTTCCTGAGAATGATCAGAAGGATGGTAGAGAATAATGTGTCCCAAGGTTGTATGGTAGATGTGACTGGAGACAGGAGGGGCTCCTCCCTTCCAAGGTCCTTTTAGGCAGGACGTTGGGTTAGTGTCTGGCTATGCTGGGTCTGATGTTGCCACCTCTTCTGTGTGTCCCCTGCTGATGCCTCAAGGAAGTCCCATGTTCCTTGAGGGCAGGGACCTGTCCTTGTGGTTTGTGCATATAATGTTATAGCTACCAAGTCAGATTGTCATTTTGATAATAGTTTCAAAACCTGGAAGGGTTGATCTGATTGCCATTTTACAGGTGAGGAGGGAGAAGGATTGAAGTGCATTCCGGTAGGATTGAAGTGCATCCCTGATGGGGATTTGAACCCACCTTGACAAAACTGGTGATCTTCCTACCAGGTCATGCCATTGTAACTTAAGAAACTGGTCTCCTGACTTCTGATCTATGCCTCTAGCCTGCATGGTTACTAACCTGAGTGCATATCACAAGTTCTCACTCCTAAACTTGGTAGCTTCATTTATGTACACCTGAGATCTGATCCTGGTGAGAGGGCAGAGGAAAGGCAGTGACCACAGCTTTGTGTAGAGGAGCCTGGGCTTCCAGTCTCATAGCCTGGATTTATCTCCCTTAATTAAATTTATTTTGTATCAAAGATATACATGGACACAGTAGCAATCTTTTCAAAAAAGGATTCCTCATTTGAATCATAACTTGAGCCTTTCTCCAAAGGATGGTAGGTAATTGGTACCATTCTAGATGCATGGGAAATAAGTTACTCCATCATTGACAATGGGTACCTGAGGACAGTGGTTCGTAAGGTGTGGTGCTTGGGCCCATAGATGTCCCTAAGACTTTCAAGAGATCTGTGAGATCAAAACACCTCATACAAATACTAAGACATTATTTCCCTTATTACTGAGTTGATATTTGCACTGATGGTGTGAAAGTTGTGGTGTGTAAAAGTGCTGGCACATTAGTGTGAATTAAGCAGTAGCACAACATTTTAGAAATCATATTTTTCACCACCTGACATTTGCTATACAAAAAGGTTGGTTTCCCTTAAGAATTTCCTTGTTACATTTTAGAAAATGCTTTGTGTAACAACATAAGAATTATTCATAAGATGCTTCTCTTTTGCTGCATACCGAAGTACCAGGAGCATCTTGAGGAAGAGCAGTTGTGTGATTGTTTGAGTTGTGGGCTGAACTAGATGCCTTTTCTTGGGAACATCAGTTTTACTGAAAGAATGACTGAAAGGCAAACTATCATTATTCAGGCTTGGATATTTGGCAGGTATTTTCTAATAAATCCATGAAGTAGTCCAGTCAATTTGAGGAACATAACTAATAATATTCTTGCCTTTGGTGAAATTGAGCTTTAAAGTGAAAATTGGAGTTTTTGAAAACTTTAATTTACCACTGTGAGCTTGACAGCTCCTTGATTCTTAAAAGATGTTTTTTAGGAGATTGGCAGTGATATTAATCGTTATGATTATTTTTTATGTTGTATAATGAAGTGTATTAATGTTTGGAAGAACTGTATAATTCATTGAAACAGCATTTTCCAAATGACCAATGCATGCTGTTATGAAATTGTACATGGATAAAAGAATCATTCAAAGTGCATGACACACCGGTAGATTTTAGTATAACAGAATACATAAAGTTTAATAATACCACTTCAGGTTCTACATTACAAGTATCCTTTAAGGAACTATTATTTGTTGCATCGTGGTACAGAATCAAAGAATATTTACAATTGTTGTAAAAGGCTATTGAAAATCTTTTCCCTTTGTATGAGTAGAATTTTTCAGAACAGATCTACAAAGATTGAATAAAGAAGCAGATATGCAAATCCAAAGGTCTTCTATTAAATCAGACATGTAAAAGATTTGCAAGCCAGGTGTGGTGACTCATGCCTATAATCTTAGTACTTGGGAGGTTGAGACAAGAGGACTGAGGTTAGCAGTCAGGCTCACAACGTAGACCCTCAGCAACTTAGTGAAACCCTGTTTTTTAATTTTTATATACTTTTATTGGTGCATTATAGTCTCACATCAAAATGTAAATCATGTTGACAGTAGCATACATGCACACAGTACTTAGTGTCCCTCCTCCCCCGGCTCCCTCCTCATTCAACCCCCTTCCCCATACAGAGTACTGGGATTCACATTGGTATTTCCACATATGTACACAAAGCTGATGATAGTAATTTCTTCAATGATCCTCACTCTTCCCCCTCCTCTTCCCCTATTCCACCTCCCTGGCTCCACTGAGGTTTCTTCTCCATTATCTAGAGTTCTTCTGGTATCTTAATTACTCCTTAGCTTCTGCATATTAGAGAAAACATATGCCCCTTCATTTTCTGTGACTGGCTAATCTCACTTAACATAATGTTCTCCAGGTTCTTCCATTTTCCTGAATATGACATAATTTGGTTCTTCTTTATTGCTGAGTAGAATTCCATTGTGTGGATATCCCATAATTTTGTAATACATTCATCTGTTGATGGACCTAGGTTGGTTCCTAATTTGGTTATTGTGAATTGTGCTGCTTTGAACATGAATATGCATATATTACTTAGTTCTCTGATTTCAGCCCCTTAGGAAAGATACCCAGAAATGGTATAGTTGGGTCATGTGGTGGATCCATTCCCACTTTTCTGAGGAATCTCCACACTGATCTCCATAGCAGATGAACTAATTTGCATTCCCATTAGCAGCATAGAAAAGTTCCAATTTCTCCACATCCCTGACAACATTTACTGTTTTTTGACTTCTTGATAATTGCCATTCTTATTGGGGTTAGATGGAACCTCAGTGTAGTTTTGATTTGCATCTCCCTGATTGCTAATCATGTTGACTTTTTTTCATACATTTATTTATTTATTTTTTTTTGCGGTACTAGGGATTGAACTCAGGGGCATTCTACCTCCGAGCTATACCCCCAGCCCTATTTTTTATTCTTTATTTTGAAACCGGGTCTCACTAAGTTGCGAAGTGCCTCACTAGGTAGCTGAGGCTGACCACGAACGCGGATCCTCCGGTCTCAGCCTCCCAAATGCTGGGATTAAAAGCGTGTGCCACCATGCCCAGCTATTTTTTCATACATTTATTGGCCATTTTTATCTCTTCTTTTGTGAAGTGTCTAGTTCAATTGCCCATTTGTTGATTGGGTTATTTGCTTTTTAAAAGTCTTTTAATTTCTTTGTATATTCTAGATATTAGTACTCTATCAGAGGGATAACTGGAAAGTATCTTCTCCCATGCTGTAGGCTTTCTCTTTAGACTATTGATGGTTTCTTTGATGAGCAGAAACTTTTTAGTTTAATGCCATCCCATTTATTAGTTCTTTTTTTAATTTCTTGAGCTATGGATGTCTTGTTGAGGAAATTTCTACCTGTGCCAATATGTTGGAGTGTTAGACCTATGCTCTTCTCTAGTGGTTTCAAAGTCTCTGGTCTAATTTCCAGGTCTTTGATCCATCTCAAGTTGACTTCTGTGCAGGGTGAGAGGTAAAGATTTAGTTCCATTTTTTACAACTGGATAACCAGTTTTCCCAATACCATTTGTTGAAAAGGCTGTCTTTTCTCCAAAGTATATGTTTGGCATCTTTGTTAAAAATCGATTGATTATAAGTGTATGGGTTTGTTTCTGTATCTTCTATTGTGTTCCATTGGTCTATGTGTTTGTTTTTGTGCCAATACCATGCTGTTTTATTACTATAGTTTTGTAGTATAATTTGAAGTCAAGAATTGTGATTCCTCCTACATGGTTCTTATTGTCGAGAATTGCTTTGGCTATTCTGGATCTTTTGTTTCCCCATATGAAATTTAGGACTGATTTTTCCAGGCCTGTGAAGAATGACATTGGTATTTTGATAGGGATTGCATTGACTTTTGGTAGAATGGTCATTTTGATAATATTTATTCTTCCTATCCAAGATCAAGGGAGATCTTTCCACCTTCTAAGATATTCTTCAATTTCTTTCTTTAGTGTTTTATAATTTTCATTTTAGAGGTCTTTTACCTCCTTAGTTGTGTTTATTCCTAGGTATTTTATTGGTTTTGAGGTTATTGTGAATGGAATTATTTTCTGGATTTCTTTCTCAGTGGATTCATGGTTGGCATAAAGAAAAGCTACTGATTTTTTTTTTAGATTGATTTTGTATCCCACTATTTTGCTGAATTTATTAATCAGCTGTAATAGTCTTTTGGTTGAGTTTTTTGGGTCTTTAAATATAGGATAATGTCATCTGCAAATAGAGATAATTTTAATTCTTCTTTTCCTATTTGAATTCCTTTGATATTCTTCTTTTGTCTTATTGCTTTGGCAAGAGTCTTGGGGACCATATTGAAAAGGAGTGGTGATAGTGGCTATCCTTGTCTTGTTCTTGATTTTAAAGGGAATTCCCACAGTTTTTCCCCATTCTATATGATATTGGCCTTAGGTTTATTATATATTGCATTAATGATGTTGAGGTACATTCCTTCTATTCCAATTTTTTGCAGCATTTTTAACATGAATGGGTGTTGGATTTTGTCAAATGCTTTTTCAGCATCTATTGATATGGTCATGTGGTTTTTGTCCTTAGTTCTATTTATATGGTGAATCACATGTATTGATTTGTGTATGTTGAACCAGCCTCGCATTCCTGGGATAAAACCAACTTGGTCATGGTGTACAATTTTCTTGATGTGGCTTTGAATGTGCATGGCTAGTATTTTGTTTAGAATTTTTGAATCTATGTTTATCATTTCTTTAGGGCTTTTATTTGGTTTGAGTATTAAGGTGATACTGGCCTCATAGAAGGAGTTTGGAAGAATTCTCTCTCTTTCAATTTCACAGAATAACTTGTAGAAGTATTGGGTTTAGTTCTTCTACAAACGTTTTGTGGAATTTAGCTGAGAATCTGTCTGGACTTGGGCTGTTCTTTGATGGCAGGTTTTTTTATTGCTGTTTTTGTCTCTTTGCTTGCTATTGGTTGGTTTAGGTTTTCTATATATTCTTGGTTCAATTTATGTAAGTTGTACATGTCTAGAAATCTTTCGATTTCTTTCATGTTTTCTATTTTATTGAAATATAAATTTTCAAAGTAGTTTCTGATGATGCTCTGTATTTCCACTGTTTGTGGTGATATCTCCTTTTTCATTTCTGATTTTAATAACTTGGGTCCTTCCTTTCCTCACTCCCTTCCTTCCTTCCTTTCTTTGTACTGGGGATTGAACCGAGAGGCATTTTACCTTCGAGCTACACCCACAGCCTGATTTTATTTCTTATTTGGAAACAAGGTCTTACTAGGTTGATGAGAGTCTCACTATTTGTTAAGGCTATCCTTGAACCTGTGATTCTCCTGTCTCAGCCTCCCAAGTACTGGGATTACAAGTGTTTGATTCTCTCTTTCTTTTGGTTAGGTTGGCTAAGAGTTTGTTGATTTTGCTAATATTTTCGAAGAACCAGCATTTTGTTTTGTTGATCCTTTGTATTGTTTTTTTGTTCTCTATTTCATTGGTTTCTGTTCTGAGTTTAATTATCTCCTGCCTTCTACTGGCATTGGTGCTTATAGTGCCCAAACACTGCCAGGCATGAGTTTATAGCTTTCTGAACCTGCAACTCAGTAGGCTGAGTTATTTCACCCCATAGGCACCACAGCTGGCTGTTCTGTGGTCATCACTAGAGACCCTGCAAGGGTGCAGTGAACTGTGGACTTTAGGTCTCTCCTGCCTGAACGTCCCTAGGGGCTGTCTGCTAATTCAAGTTTCTGCTGTGTCCTACTGTAGCCCTCCACCCCCACCTTCCCAGGGGTGATTTGCAAACTCACAGACCCCATGAGTCTAGCGAGTCTATTTGTTGCTACAAAAGTCTCTATGGCCTCAGAGGGCAGGCTCCCACTGGGACAACTTGTTAACTTCAAGTCTTGATGAGTGCTGCTCAGGTCCCTGCAGACAGAGATGGGTCCAGCTGCAGCCACAGGATCTAGTTGGGTCATGTGGGTAGTCGAGTCTTTGTCTCGCATGGAGAGAAAAGTGTGACTGCTTTTGATGATGGTCTGTAGTCATTGGCTCTACAAGGTTCTGCTTCTTTTTCTTTGCTGATGTTGGTCCCTGAGATCCCAGGTAAGGCAGCTGCCAGCCCCACTTGGGCTTGGCAAGCTGGCACCGCTGCCACTCTCAGCTCACCAGGCAAGACGCTAGGAACTCCTTTCAGTCCTGTGCTCTCTCTGCTGCCTCCGGTTTCGCCATGTTTTGACTGTTGTTCTGTTGTGTTTTGGCTACTTTTCTTCTCTTGCTAAAAAGCAGTTGAGTTTTGAGTCTTGGAGCGCCTGGAGCATGCTGTCTTCCTCCATTCTGCCATCTTTAATCTCCCAAATTTTGTTGTACAAAGAAAAATAAAATAGGGCTGAGAGTGTAGCTTAGATGTAGAATGTCCCTGGGTTCAATCCCTAGTACCAAAGGTGGGGGAGAGGAGAGAAAAAACAGAAGATTTGCAAAAAATAAAACTGCACCATTTTAGTTTTTGAAAAAATATTTCTATAAAATATTTTATTAACATTTACTAAGATTATTGTTATTATTTTAAAGTATAAATATTTAAAATTTATTTTTTTCTGTTTTTGTTGTTGTATGGTAAATATCAATATATTCAATATAAACCAAGGCTCTTTGGGATCTTTAATGACTTTTAAGACTATAAAGAGATCTTGAAATAAAATTCAAGAACCATTGCCTTAGAGACTCAGATTTCATCTTTTTCACAAATTCAAGAACTATAGAGCCAAGAAAAATTCTATGGGAATTGCTAGGGAAAAGGCAGTCAACTTCATTCTGAGAAAGAAGAAATAGGAAATAAATTTCTTGAGACTGTGAGTGTCTTAAAATACCATTATTGTATTCTTTTACTTAATTCATACTTTTGATAGGCATAGAACTCTAGGTTGAAAATATTTTCCTTCAGAATTTTGATGGATTTTCCAGTCTTTTAGCTCCTGGCATTGCTACTAAGAAGTCCAGCGGCATGTTGATTGATTACCAATCCTTCATATGTAATCTATGCCTTCTCTCCTTTCCCACTGCTCCAAAAGATTCTACGATAGCTTCTTTTTCTTGAGTGCTCTGAAATCTCATGCTTATATAAAATAGATGAAATAGGCCACCTCAATTTTGATGAGTGTTTGTCAGACTATTTCAATCCAGAAACCCCTGTCTTTTAACTCTGGGAAATTCTCTTGATTTGCTCTTGATTCTCATGTATGCTTTCAAGTCTGCTGTTCTCTTTCTAGAATTTCACTTATTTGAATATTGGGCCTTCTGAACTGATTTACTTATCCTGTCTCACTATACACTGAGTGTTTATGTCTCCCCCAAATCCATGTTGAACTCCAATCCCCAGTGTGATATTGGGAGGTGGGGATTTGGGAAGATGATTGGGTCATGAATATGGAGCCCTCTTGAGGGAGTTTGATGCCCTTATAAAAGATACCTTAGAGAAGACAATTCCTTCATCTCCTCTTCTATGGGAGAGCTTATAAACTTTGAGAGTTTATAGTTTATGTAGGTTACAGCAAAAAGATAGTGTCTATGAACCAGGAGGTGGGCCCTCGCCAGGCACCACATCTGCCAGCCAGCATCTTGATCTTGGACTTCTCAGCTTCCAGAAGTATAAGAAACAAACTTCAGTTGTAATGAAGAAAACACTTCCACTGATGTTATGTAGATATGTGAAATTTTCAATGCCAATCTCGATATCATGTATGGGGAAGGAGAATGGGGAGGAGCCAAGAAGTTTACCAAGTTCTGTGTGCCTATATGTCCCTACCACTCTGAACTACATTATGATGTGCAACTACAATGCGCCAATAAAGGTATATTAAATATATATAAGTTTATGATTTTCTGTTGTAGCTCTCCAAACAGGAATTTTTCTTCTATTCTCCTCCCTTTTGGTTTATTTTCTAAGAGACTTCCTCAATTTAACTTTTGAAACCTACATTGGGATATTTTATTTCTGCCTTCATCTTTTTAATTTTCAAGAGCACTCTTTTATTCTCTTAATTTTCCTTATTTATGTCATTTATGTTTTGTGTATAGAATCTTTCTGAGAACATTGGTGATGATATAAACCTTCAAAATTTTTGCTTTCCTTGCACTGTCTGTTTCCTGTAAGTTACTGTTTTCTCTTTGATTTTGGTGTTTTTCTTTCCCAATAAAGGAGTCCTCAAATGTTTAGGAATCCTTGGTTATTTGCTCATATTTATGAATGAGTACTAAAGCAAATTGAAATCTCTGAGTACATAGGTGAGGTCTGTTGACTATCAACCTTCTTTATAAGGTGATCAGGGTGGGCCATTTTTTGTGAGACCTCCAGTGTGAAAACCTGTAGTTCTTTCCTTTTCAGCTGGCCAGATTTTCCAAGAAACATTTTTTCTTTCTTCCTTTCTTTTTTTTTTTTTTTTTTTTTTTTTTGCGGAACTGGGGTTTGAACCCAGGGACATTCTACTTCCAAAGTACACATCCAGCCCTATTTTTAAATTCTTTATTTTGAAACAGGGTCTCACTAAGTTGTAGAGGGACTCACTAAGTAGCTGAGGCTAGCCGTGATCCTGCGATCCTCCTGTGTCAGCCTCCCAAGTACTAGGATTACAAGCATGCACCCCCATGCCTGTATTCAAAAGAGTGCACGTGTATGTACAAGAGTGCAGGTAGATACCAGAATTACTACTTTGCCATGGGTTCCATGATCATTTATTCAAGCACATTGAATATCTATTATATGTCATGCATTGTAATAAGTGCCTAAGGATATAAAATACAGGTATGGTTCTGAGTTGCAGAGAGTTATTATCTAGAGAAATAAAAATACAAATCTATGAAATACTGCAGTGTAATGCACAACTACTTTGAAATCGAAAGGTTTTAGGCTTCAGTGGAACCCTAAGGGTACTCACTGGAGGAGAGAAAGGGAATGGAGAGGCAGGCCCCAAAGTCAGGAGTTCAGCACACTCTCTCCTTGGCCCGCTGAGCTCTTTATACTGGCCTTTTAGCCCTTGGATGTGCCTAGATCTTCCTCTAACAGCAAATAAGCCCATGTTGCTTCTACGCTGGGGTAGTCTTTCTTTAATTTTCCTTTAATTCACTTACTTGGCTTTGAAGACTTAAACTTGTTTTCCTTTGGCAGCATTGGGGATTGAACTCAGGGGCATTCTACCGCTGAGCTCTACCTCTGCCCTTTTTATTTTATATTTTGAAACAGAGTCTCACTAAGTTACTGTATCCTGGCCTTGAATTTGAGATCCTCCTGTGTCAGCATCCCAAGTACTGGGATTGCAGGCATGCTCCACTGCACCTGGCTCTTAACTGAAAGATTTACTTGTGTGGTTACTTGGCCAAGGTGTATTTCTCACACAAACCAGGAATTCCAGGATGGTAGAGGCTAAGGGTTGTGTTCATGGCTGTCTTACTGTGTTCATGGCCCATGTAGGAGGTTCCCGGGTCTGTGCAGCCCGGAAAGGGTGGGAAAAGGCAGGAGAAGGAGTTTGCAGTAGCCAGCCTCAAGATGGCCCCCAACGATCACTGACTCTTGATATTCACAACCACATATAGTTCCCATCCACATTGCACCAGGGTTGTTGTTGATAACCAATAGACTATGCATGTCCTTTCTGAAATTATGTTATAAATAAGTATAACTTCCTTGGTGGGTTCTTTCTCTCTGCCACTCACCCTGGGGGAAATTGTGTGTGTGTGTGTGTGTGTGTGTGTGTGTGTGTGTGTGTGTGTGTGTGTGTGTGTGAATTGTGGTTCAGAGGGTCCTGAAAACTTAGAGTCTGTGCTATGCTTCTAGGGCAGAGTGGGGCAGTGGCTACGTGCTCAAGTTTAGAGTCACATACACTGGGTTTGGGGCTCACTCTGCCTTTTACTGCCTGTGTGTCATTTCACCTCTCTGCCTGGATTTCCTTGCCTATAAAGCAGGGTGAGCAGTCTCTTGATGCTTAATACAGGCTGTGTTCTTACACTGACCGCATAGAAAGAGGAGGCAGAGCAAATCTACCCCATATATATCTCAGCCCAGGCCCTGGGCTAGTCTGATTTGTGAATGGGGTGACATGAAAAAAAAAAAAAAAGATGATGTTAATGATACCATCCATCTTCCCTGCAGAATTGATGAAAGGATTATGCAGGGCAACATACTTAGCACAGGGCTCAATGAATAATAAATGTCCTATAAATGGAGACTATTTTGATTGCAAATGACATGGTAAGACTAAGTCAGAAACTACTGTCTGGTTCCAGATCTGCCCCTAATTAACTGGGAAAGTTTGGGCCAAACTTTTAACCTTTCTGCATGTTCTTTTCCTCATTTATAAGATAAGGGGGTTGGGCAAGTTTATATTTTACAGAGTGAGACTCATAGAAATATATGTACCTCAATCAAAACCATTTGCTGCCAGGCATGGTGCACATGCCTGTAATCCCAGTACTTGAGTGGCTAAGACAGGAGGATCGCAGGTTTGAGGCCAGCTTCAGCAATTTAGAAAGTTGCTCAGCAACTTAGCAAGCCCATTTCAAAACAAATAATAATAAAAAAGGTTTAGAGATGTAGCTCAGAGGGAGAATGACCCTGGGTTTAACCCCCAGTATAAAAACAAATACCCCCCCCCCAACAAAACAAAAACATTTGCTTAGTCTGATAATGCAGATTCCCAGGTCCTGCGCCAGTTCCACAAAATCAGAGTGTGTCTGAGAGTAGAATGCAAGAATCTGTGTGTCCATTCCTCAGATAATGCCTATTGTGGCCCGCCTGCTCTCCCATCATGTGGATTTATAAAATGGATGTAAGTATTAGACTGCGAGGAGGTGCTTACCACCACACCCTGAGGGGTCCTGGATGAGTGACAGTGTAGCATGTGGGATCTTATTTCACAAGAATTTTCCATCAGGTAGTTAAGGTTTATGCAGTTCTTCTGTAGCCCACTGCAGGAAAGCCAGATCTGGAGGATGAATGTACTTCTTTCTTATGCCCACAGGGGGTCAGTGAAACATTAGGCCTATCATTTTTTTTTTTTTTTAATTTCAGAACAAAAGAATTTCGGGCAATGTTGGAATCCAAGTAGAATGTTTGCATATTACAAAAGATAAGCCTTATTTACTAACAGACTTCCCCGGTGAGTGTTTCACTTCCTATGCAGTCAAAAATCCAGCAGCGCCTAGCCACCTCTTTACACAGGAAGGTACATTAGCTTTCAGGTTCATAAACTTTAAATCTATCCACTGGTTTTCTAAAATAACTGTCCTTGGAGCTCTGGGAGTCATTTTGAGACAGAGAAAATTCTTTGCTTTGATTTTCTCTAGGATGCCTCCTTAGAAGAGGTCCAAATGTCTGATATGGCTTGTTTCGCCTGTCCTACCAGATGGACCTGGGAAGGAAGGATCATTAGCCAAGTTTTAAGATGACCTAATTGAGGCTCAGAGAGGCTACACCACCTGTCTAAAGACACACAATGGCGGGACAGAGATCAGAAACAGATCCACCATCTCATACAGGGCCTTCTTTATAAGACAGCGTGCTCCATCCAAGTGTTCTTTTAGTCAGTTGACACCGCCCTATTTGTCCTTTATTGAGCTTCTGTCTCAAGGCCAGAAGTTGTCTTTTCTCTAGCTCAGTTCCTTCTTCTCTCTTCTCGAACCACAGAGACTAGGTGAGAGTGGATGGATCTTGATCATCAGGGAAGAGCATGTCACCACTTTGCACAAGGATCAGTAGCAATCCTCTTCCTGAGTTTTGGTCACTGCCCTGACATAAGCCCCTGGACTTGCCGTCAGAGCTGGCCCCAATGACTGCTCCCTTTGGTGACCCTCTGAGGCTGCAGGGCTCAGAACTGTTTTCCTCCTTCTCTCTTTCTCTTTTACTGCATGCAGGTGGCTTAATGACAGATCCATCACAAATCCACAAAGTGCGGGGTCATAGGATTTAGTAAATGTTAGACATTTGACTCAGAATGGAGGATCATGCTGATCAACATAGATGAGCTCATTATTTAAATAGTTAATTAATCATCATACTTTTCTGATATTGCATGAGGAATGCCCCCATGTCAGGCATTTTCCTGGGCACTAGTGCTTCTGAGGGGAACTAAGGTGTGGGCTCTGCTATGCAGAAAATATGTTTCAAACAGAGGAGATAAAAATAAACCCAATAGCCCTGATGCATTGTGAAGGAGGTGCAATGGGCACATACCTGAGAAGACATTGGAATAGGAACAGGAAGCCTCTCCTATGTAGTGGGATGAAACTGGTAAACAATATTTTCCACACACCCTTGAGAGCATCCTGTGTGTGATTTGTGGTGGGGTGGGTGGACAAGGAGAGAATGAAAAGTATCACTTAGACAGGACCTCAGAATCACCTTCTTACAGGGCTCCCTGTGGGGCTGAGGAATATGGCAGCCCAGCCCCACCAGACAAGAAGGTCTGTGTGAGTTCAGCATAAAGGCTCCAGCCCTTGAGAAGACTACTAGGTGGTGCAAAGCCTCCTAGCCTGCAGAAGGGGATTCTCATATTGCCCATATTTTTGTCTCAAGGGCCCTTGGTCATAGTGAGGCTCTGAGTGAATCCTGAACACCCATTCCCCTGGATCCATTGACAGGCCCATCTGGCCACGATGCAGGAGGATGATGGTCTGGATTGATTTAGATTGGATGATATCCCTTTTGCCAACACATGGTGGGGGCTGACTGCCAATTTCTCTGATCATGCAAACTTTTCTTCTCCTACTTTCATCTTTTATTTTCTTATTGAGTGACAAACTCATCCTGATTTGCTAGTGATTTTCCCAGTTTTAAAACTGAAACTCTTGTGTTCCAGGGATACCATCTGTACTGGGTCACCTGGAATGGTCGAACATTCTATACTCTCTCTCTCCCTCCTTCCTCTATACTTCTTGTCCCAGAATTACTTCCCTTTCTTTCTTGTCTGAAAACTCAAGAGTTTGGGTCATGATAAGGGTGATGCTTTAGCCCTGCAGCAGGTCTATTTTTCAGTGTCTGATTACACCATGTCCTCTTCTGGGGGAATTCCTGCTTACACCTTTCTGTTATTTCTAAGTCCCTTTTCTGTTGTGGATGCCTCTTCTAGCTGCAGATTTGACTAGGATTTGGAGTTAGCTGGATTCTCATCTTTACCTCTGTCCTTCTCTCCTGTTCTCTCTCTCTCTTTCTCTTTCATCTGAATTTATGTGGCTCCAGAGAGAGGACATGACTGGCTTGCTTTGCCACCACCATGCAAGAATCACCCAACTGGACAGAGAGTGCCAGCCTGGCTCAGAGACACCAGTTCTCCTTGTCCAGCTCTCTGCAGATCTGATGAATAGCAAGGATGATTTCTCCAGCAAAACCTACTGCTACTACCCTAGCAAGTGTATTGGTTTCCTAGGGTTGCCATAGAAAGTACCACAAACTAAGTGGCTTGAAACAACAGACTTGCATCTTCTCAGTTCTTGGAGCTTGAAGTCCCAATCAAGGTGTCAGTAGTGGCATGCCTTTCCCTGAGACTCTGGGTAGACATTTTTGTGGCTGGCAGATGCAGCACATCAGTTTCTGCTGCCACCATCATACGACGTCCTCCTA
>PVLC010039366.1:0-14336 GCA_004027655.1 Graphiurus murinus
ATAATGTAGCTAAAGCAGTACTTAGTAGGAACTTCATAACCTTAAGTTTAGCTTATACTAGAAAATAAGAATGACTTAAATTCAGAGATCTTGGTTTTCACCTAACAAAGCTAGAAAAAGAAGAGCAAATTAAAATAATAAAGAAACAGGATAACAAAAATCAATTAAATAGAAAAAAGAGCAACAATATAGAAAAAAGGTCAAGAAGAAAAGAGAGAAAACGAAAACAACTCACATTAAGAATGAAGAAAGGATGGCCCTATAGATTGTACAGACATTGAAACATAATAAGGCCAGGCCTGGTGGTGCACACCTGTAATCCCAACAACTCAGGAGGCTGAGGCAGGAGGACTGCCAGTTTGAGGTCAGTCTGGGCAGTAAAGTCAGTAAGGTCCTATGTCAAAATAAAAAAATAAAAGGGTTGGAGCTTAATGGTAGAGCTCCCCATGGTTCTGATCCCCAGTACCAAAAGCAAAAACAACCCCCCCAACATAATAAGGCAATATTTTGAAATTTTGATACTAATATATTTGATAACTTAGAAGTCCTGGAAAAATTCCTTGAAAAATTCAAATTACCAAAACAAAAACAGGAAGAAAGAGAAAATCTGACTAGCATTATAAAGAAAGAAATTTAACCTATAATTTAAAACTTTCCCATGGTGGAAACCCTAAGCTCAAATACTTTTTTACAGTGAATTCTGTTAAATGTTTAAGCAAGAAATGTTACCACCATCAAGGACTCTAAAGATGCAGGGGTGGTGATCCCCACTATATCCCCATTCAACTAGCTTATTGGCCTGTGCAGAAATCAGATGGACAAACAATTGATTATTATAAACTTAACCAGATGTGACTCCACTTGCAGCAGCTGTTCCAGATGCAGTTTCATTGCTTGAACAAATTGACACATCCTCTGGTAACTGGTATGCAGCCACTGAGCTGTCAAATGCCTTTTTTTTCATCCTTGTCAGTAAGGACAGAAGCAGTTTGCTTCTAGCTGGCAAGGCCAGCAATATACTCTCATTGACCTACCTCAGGGGTATATCAATTCTCCAGCCCTATATCCTAATTTAGTCCATAGGTAACATGATTACCTTTCTCTTCCAGAAGACATCACATTGTCCCATTACATTGATGACATGCTGATTGGGCCTAGTGAGCAGTAAACAGCAATTACTCTAGACTCACTGGTAAGACATTTGCGTGTCAAAGGGTAGGAAATAAATCTAACAAAAAATGTAGGTACTTCAGTGAAATTTCTCAGGGTTCAGTAGTGTGGGCATGTTGAAATATTGCTTCTAAGGTGAGGGGTAAATTATAGCATCTGACCCTTTTTACAAACACAACAAAGACATAGTACCTAGTGGGTGTCTTTGGATTATGCAGGTAACATATTCTCATTTTAGTGTGCTACTTTGGCCCAATTGCCAACTGACTTGAAAAGCTGATAGTTCTGAGTGGGACTAGAACAGGAGAAGGTGCTGGAATAGATCCAGGCAGCTTTGCTACTGAGACCATATAATCTCCAGATGTGATGGTGCTTGAGGTGTTAATGTCTGGTCCACATGCTTCTTGGAGCCTTTAACAGGCCCCTATAGATAAGTCACAACACAGGCTCTTAGGATATGGGGGTCTTGGCATCCTCTTTTTTAAAAACAGTGTTTGGCTTGCTCCTGGGTCTTGTAAATACTCAATGCTTTACCCTGGGCCACTGAGTTACTAGCTTCCCATCATGAACTGGGTATTGTCTAACAAGCCAAGCCATAGAGCTGGGCATGCTCAATAGCACTCCCTCATCAAATTGAAGTGCTGCATACAAGACTGGCTGGAGCAGGCTCTGAAGACACAACAAAGCTACATGAAGAACTGGGGACATGGTGGGGCACACCTGTAATCCCAGTACTCAGGAGGCTGAGACAAGGGATCCCAAATTTGAGGCCAGCCTGAGCAACTCAGCAAGACTCTGTTTCAAAGTTAAAATTTTTTTTTTTTTTTTTTTTTTGTGGTACTGGGGATTGAACTCAGAGGCATTCTACATCCGAGCTATACCCCCAGCCCTATTTTTTTTTATTCTTTTATTTTGAAACCGAGTCTCACTAAGTTGCGGAGTGCCTCACTAGGTAGCTGAGGCTGGCCGCGAACCCGGATCCTCCGGTCTCAGCCTCCCGAATGCTGGGATTACAAGCGTGCGCCACCACGCCCGGCTCAAAGTTAAAAATTTTAAAAAAGGGATGTGGGTATAGCTCAGAAGTAGAATGCCCCTGGGTACAATTCCCAGTACCATTAAAAACAAAAACAAAAAAAACCGGCAAAAATACCTATGACCCTGACCCCTATAACACCACCTTCTTCTCCTATCCCACACCTATGACCTCATGGGAAATTCTCTATAATTGGTTGACTAGGGGAGAAAAAACCTCAGAAGTGGCTTCACAGATTGTCCTACATAGCATGCAGGCACCACCTGAGAGTGGACAGCTACAGCACGATGGCCCTTCTCTGTGACATCCCTGAAGGACAGTGGTGAAGGGATGCCTCTCAGCATTCATTTTTCTTGGAAGGAGAAATGGTAAGAGGTATGAGTCTGTACTGATTTCTGGACTATGCTAATGTTTTGGCCTTATGGACAGGGACTTGGAAATAGCATGAATGAGAAATTGGTGACAAAAATGTCTGAGAAAAAGGTAGGTAGATTGTCTTCTCTTAATGGGCAAAGAAAATAAAGTTGTGCCCCTTGTAAATGCTCATTAAAGAGTGATCTCAGCAGAGAATTTTAACAATCAACTGGACAGGATGACCTTTTCTATGGATACAAGCCAGCCTTTCTCTCCAGTTACTCCTGCCATTGCCCTAAGAGCTACTTGGTGGCCAGTTGATTACTTGGACCACTTCTACCACAGAAGGAGCAGTGTTTTATTCTGCAGTTAATACTTACCCTGGTGAGTTTGTTTTCCTTGTATACAATGCCTCCGCCAAATGCCTTATCCACTATCACGCTATCCCACACAGCATTGCATCTGATCAAGAAACTCACTTCACAACAAATAAAGTGTCACCATGGGGCCATGGGCATGCAGTTCATTGGTCTTTTTTCCCCTCTGTGGTACTGGGGATTGAACCCAGAGGCATTCTACCTTTGAGCTACACCCCCAGCCCAATTTTATTTCTTATTTGGAAATAGGGTCTCACTAGGTTGATGAGAGTCTCACTACTTGCTGAGGCTGTCCTGGAACCTGTGATCCTCTTGTCTCAGTCTCCCAAGTACTGGGATTACAGGCCTGTGCTGTTCATTGGTCTTACTATGTTTCATATCATCCTGAAGCAGATGCTGGTTTGACAGAATGGTAGAATGGCCCTATGGAAATTCAATCACAGCATAAATTTGGATGGCAATACCTTGCAGGACTGTGGTGGTATCCTCCAGGAGGCTGCATATGCTTTCAGTTAGCATGTGATATATGGTGCTCCTTCTCCACAGCAAGGATTCATGGGCCCAGAAACCAGTGTATGGAAATGGGAGTGGCATGACTTACTTTTTCCTCTAGAGATCCACTAGTAAAGCTTTTGTTTCTCATTCTTATGACCTTATGCTCTGACAGTGTAGAGATCTGGGTTCTAAAGGCAGGGCACTTCTACCAAGAGGAAATGCAACAATGCTTCCATTGAACTAGAAATTATAACCACCATCTGGTCAATTTGGGTTCCTCTTGCCTCTGATCAATGGACAAAGGAGAAAGTTACTATGCTGGCTGGGATTATTGGTCCTGATTATCATGGGGAAATTGGACTGGTACCACACAACTGCATGTAAGGAAGAGGATGTCTAGAATATAGGCAGTTCCTTAGAGTGTCTCTTAGAACTATTGCTATAAACCAAATGTTTGTGTCTCCTTAAAGTTAAAATGTTGAGGCCTTAATCCGTAAGGTGATGATATTTGGAAGTAGGGCCTTCAGGAGGTAATTAGTTCACCAGGGTGGAGTCCTTCCAGGATTGCTGCCTTATTAGAAAAGACACAGGAAAGATGAGCTTGTGCTCCACTATGTGAGGCTATAGGAGGAAAGCATTCTATTGAGGAAGAAGACCCCCAACAGCACCCAAATTGGGTGGCACCTAGATCTTGGGCTTCCTAGAGACCATAACTGTGAGAAACAAAGTTCTGTTGTTTAAGCTGTTCATGGTATTTTGTTTTAGCAGCCAGAGTGACGATAACTACCATTCTCTAAGACTGAAGTCAGTGGAAACGACAACAACCAGTTTCAAGCAGCACTGCTGATAACCCCATCCCTTCAGGAGTGAAAGTTTGGGTCATCCCACCAGGCAAAGACCACAATCAATTGACATGCTTGCTGAGGCAAAGAGATTATGGACGTGATAGTGGAAAAGGTAGTTATGGATATCAGTGATGACTATATGACAAGTTGTAGAAATAACTGTAATTATTATGAGTAATTATTTCTTATAAACATGTTTGTGTATCTATCTATAACTTGATGTATAATAAATATTTTTGTATACTTCCCTCTCTTATCCCCAAATCATCTAGTATATGATATGTTAATAATAGTTAACTTCACATCATGGAATTTAAATTACTGTATATCAAGGAAAAGAGTGAACATTCCCCTTTGCATCCCCTTGTAAAGAAAAGGTCTGAGTGGTTTTTGTTTGAAATGGGATAGTGGTATCAAGTTAGACAGAAGTTTGGTTGTGTTAGTGTCTTTATTTAGAGATTAAGTGTGGTTCAAGGAGATGAATATGGGTGTGTTGGCAAGGGCAGACTGAACTTAAAACTAATGACTTAGGACTTAGGGTTATGTGTCAACTCTATTCAATAAACATGATCTCGGTGTTGCTCTGAAGGTATTTTGTACAAATAAGTAACATTTATAACTAGTAAAGGAGATTATCCTCAATAATCTGGATGGACTGGCCCAACCCATTGAAAGACCTGAAGAGTAATACTGCAGTTTCTCTGAGGAATGAAAAATTCTGCCTCTGGCTTAAAGCTTTAGCTTCTGCCCAAGTTTCTGTCTGCACTTCCTGATGGCCTGCCCTACAAATTTCGGGCTCATCTAGCCAGTCCCCACAATTGTACATGACAGTTCCTCACAAACTACTATCTATCTATACACTCACACACACACACACACACACACACACACACACACACACACACGCACCATAGGGTTCTTTTTCTGGTGGAACTCTGACTGATATACTCCCAATTCTTTTTATAAGATCAGAAAACCCTGAAACCAATACTCTACAAAACACAGAGGGAAATAAAATTATAGACCAACATCCCTCATGAATATGAACACAAAAATTCATAATAAAATTTTGACAAGTCAAGTATAGCAATATAAAAAAGAATAATACATCATGACCAAGTGGGGTTTATTTCAGAATAAAAGTTGGTGAAATTTGAAAACTGATCACTGAAATTCATCACTTTAATTAAATAAAAGAGAAAAGCCATATCATCACCAGAATGGAACAGCAAAAGCATTTGACAAATTCTGCATCCATATGTGAAAAAAATTCTCAGTAAATGAGAACTGGAAGGAAACTTTCCTGAGCAAACCTTATAGCAAACATCATACTTAGTACTGAAATACTGTCATTTTCTTCCAGAAGGATGGGAACAAGGCAAGAATGCCCACCCTTATTATTTCTTTGAACATAGAGTTTGTAACCAGTGCAATAAAACAAGAAAAGAAGCAAATAGTATAAAGATCTGAAAGAAAAAGTAAAACTGTCTTTATTTACATATGTCACTCTTGCTTATGTTGAATCAGACTCTACCATTTAATAGTTTTGTGATTTGAAACTAATATTTAGTATAACATGCTTATTGCCCTCAACTATAAAATGGTGATACCAAGTTATGAATGTGAGATTAAATAATATGCATATTTGTTTAGCACTGTTGACAATATATATTGTTATTGTTGACAATGATGGTGGTGGTAGTGTAACATACAAGACTTTACCCAGAGTTTTAACCTGTCTATGCTGCAATTTCCTCATCTGCTAAACAGTGACAATAATATTTCTTACCTCATAGAATTTTATGAGGATTATAATCAAAAGCCCAGCCCAGAGTGTTGGTACATGCCTGTAATCCCGGTACTTGGGAGGCTGAGACAGGAGGATTGCAGGGTCAAGGACAGCCTCAGCAAGTAGTGAGACTCTCATTAACCTTGCAAGATCCTGTTTCAAAATAAAACTAGAGTAGGGCTGAGGGTGTTGCTTGAAGGTAGAATGCCCCTGGGTTCAATAACCAGTACCAAATCACCATCATCATCAAAAGCATATAAGGTGCTTACTGACACAAAATACTTTTACTATTACCTAATTATATGTCTCCTACTTAGGATAATCTCTTACTTTTTAATTGTTCTCTGAGAAGCCACGCTAACAGAAAGGACTTGGGGTTCAATCTTCTTGGTGAGATATAGTGAGACTTCTCTGGAACCCTAAAGTAATTTGGGTAAATTTAAGAAAATTTACTTTGATTCAATAAGTTTTTATTGGATATCTACTGTGTACCAATTATGGATATACATAGATAGATAGATAGATAAATAGTATATCTGTAGATAGATGATTGATAGATAGATAGATTAGTATATCTATAGATAAGTATATCTATAGATAGATAGATAGATAGGTCTCCTTTTTGTTTTTTTTTTTGTTTTTGTTTTTGCGGTTCTAGGGATTGAACTCAGGGGCATTCTACCTCCGAGCTACACCCCCAGACCTATTTTTTATTCTTTATTTTGAGACCGAGTCTCACTAAGTTGCGGAGTGCCTCACTAGGTAGCTGAGGCTGGCCGTGAACCGGGATCCTCCGGTCTCAGCCTCCCGAATGCTGGGATTACAAGTGTGCGCCACCACGCCCGGCTAGATAGGTCTCCTTTAATCCTTATATCAACTTTTGGGTGGGTTCTACCCACAGGCTCATTTTATGGAAAACTGAAACACAGAAAAGTTAAAGAATTAGCCCAAAGTCCCATTGCTAGTAATGACTGAGTTACAATATCATTTCTAGGCCTCCAAGTCCGAGTATCTCCACTGCTTCTTAGTCATGCACGACATGAATAGCTCCCGACTAACCTCACCAGACTGTGTTTATTCTTTGTGTACAGATAAAATTAGTCAGTCAGGAGCTTTTATTCTAAATGTCCAAACTAACACTGCAAGTGTGTGTCAAATGAATCCAAACTGTTGCTGGGGGGCGGGGAAAGAGAGAAGGAGAAGGTTCCTCTCCATTCCAAGTGATTTGGATCAACACCAGCGTTTGTGCCCCAGCTTTTGAGACCAAACTCCATTTCTAATTCTTGCCAGGAAAACAACAACAGAAAAGGCAGCAGCAACTAAACATGTAACCTGTATCGAAGCTTGCACAAAGTCAGCCCGCATTACTTAGTGCTACATGTTGGTCTAGAAGAAATATTTCATTAACTACACTCTAGCTGTAGATTTTATCTAGTTACCATAGAAACTTTGGAGGAAAAGCTTGTTTTTAACCCTTGGACTAGGTTTGCTACCCAGCTTTATAGCTCTATTTAAAGAGCCCCCTTGTTATTTTAAACTCTTCCCCTTCTGCTCGCCTGTTTTCTCCTCCTGTTAGACAGCTGGACAGAACCTGTTCATGACCTTCAAACTGCCACTTACTGAGATTTTCAAGGCACAATTCCTGAGGGGAGATGGCTACAGCTCACAGTGCCTTTCTGTGTTTATCTGTGAGATAGGCTTTGGTTGCAACAGAGGTTATTATTTTTTTTTTTTAAGCTGAAGTTTTGCTTCATCAAAAATAAAAACGAACTGTCTTGTTTCTATTGCCTCTGCCAAATGAGCTTCCCACCCAGCCCAAGTCTTTATAGAATGTATCACAAGCCCCCACCCAAGTCCCCAGACAGCCTTCAAATTAGAAGTGTCTGTTTTCTCCATGCCCTGAGTCCTCCCACCAGCTTCCTCCTCCCAGAGTTTCCAAACACACCACCAGGGCTGCGCTTGCATGAGCAGCTTTCCCTTGTCTGGGTAGCATGTGCTTGTGTCTCAGAGCAGTTTGCAGCCAGTGGGCCCCAGGATGTGGACTCCTGCCTGTCTCCCACTGGGTGACATCTTTCTAACATTGCCCCTTTGTTCTCCTGCCTGGGGGCTTATGTGGCGCATATGGAAATTCTCATCTGGTTTCAATCGATTTTGTTCTACAGGAGAGACGTGGGTGTTGGACAACCGGGTTGTATTTAGTGGGGTCAATCAGGGCCTGGCCTTGCTCTGGCTTGGAAGGAAGGTTGAAGACCAGATGGTGGACACTTCCGGAAGCGAGAGAGTATAACCTGTGAAAGATGGGAGGATTGTTTCCAACCTCCTTTAATTTTGATCAGAGGTGGAGGTGTGGTCTGGTGCTGAGGACAAGGTCGTATAAATAACACATGGCTCCTGCACAGGCAAATTCAGTCACCCAAAGAGGAAGTAGAGCCCTACAAGGCCTCATTGTGTCCAAGTCACAACCACCACTCTAAGGGGCTTAACCCCTCAAGGTAAGGAGGAAAATTAGGGCAGAATTCATTTTAGAACTCCAGAGAAAAGCCCGCATGACCGGCAGGCTAGGGGAAACAGAGAGAGAGAGAGAGTGAGAGTGAGAGAGAGAGAGAGAGAGAGAGAGAAAGAGAGAGAGAGAGAGAGAGAGAGAGAGAGAGAGAGAGAGAGAGAGAGCGAGCCTGTTTTGTTCCTGTAATTACTAACCAACAACTGAGATAAGCCAGCACATCAGGGAGACACTCCCCCAGAGATGGCTTCCAGATTGCCAAGATAGGCAGTGTCTCCTTGCTAAGAAGTCCAAAGGTGACTGCTGTAGCCCAGTGGGTGTCTACACCTGGTTCCAGGCTGACAAAATTCCAGGTAAGCCCTAGGTAGGGTGAAAGGAGGAATTTCAAGGCATCTGAGTTATTTGGAGCTACATACTCCTCGTTTGTCTCATCTCTAAAATGCCTCTTGTGCCTCAGACCAAGCCAGTGCATAGTAGATGCTGAACAAGTGTTTGTTAAATGTGAAGTAGGGTTTTCTTTTTCTTTTTTTTTTTTCCCTATGTACTTCCTTTTTCAAAAAGACAGCTTTAGTGAGACAGAGCTGTTACTATACAATTCACCTTTTTAAGTATACAATTCAGGATGCAGTTCAGTGATAAAGCATTTGCCTAGCATGCTCAAAGCCCTGGGTTTGATCCCTAGCACTGCAAGGGGGGGGGGGGGATGTTAAGTATACAATTCAGTGACTTTCAGTATAATCTCAGAGCTGCACACCTAACACCACTGATTTTAGAATATTTTCATCACTCCCCTCAAAAAAACTCTGTAACCCTCCCTCTAGCCCTTGGCTACTGCTAACCTGCTTTCTGACCACTGCATTCAACAGTTTCATGTATTTCTGTATAAGCACACAAAGCAAAATTTCCACTGGGGCCATGCTCTTCAGAAGGCATTCCTATGTTTTCCTGACTCAAGCTAATCCAGTCTCATCCTTCCTATCACTTAAAAGAACAGATGGCTTAAGCCTTGTGCAGGCCAAGGCTGTGTCTCTGTATTGCCAAACATGTTGACGAGCACTGAAATTCAGCCCAGAATCACAATGAAAGTGAATGTGAAATACCTGGAGATCGCCAAAGTAATTCAGGCATTACCCAAGCTCCAGCACCATTTAGCAACTGCATGGGCGACCTGTTCTGGTGCAATGACTCTTAGCAGAAATTGAATCTGAACATGCCAGGTCAGTCACGGACGATCAGGCTTGGTCTGAGAAGGCAGCATTGAGGGCCCTGGTAGCCCTGGAGTCCACATGATGAAGGACCAAGTGCCAAAACCTAGGTGGCAAGGTTGAACTGGGCATAGGAAGGGAGGGCATAGCCTCAAGGTCTCAGGCCCAAGGAAGAGGTGGTTCAGGAGCTGGGGTGGGCCAGCAAGGACCTAGCAGGCGAACCTGTGGAGGGTACACAGGATGGACAGTGTGGTTCTGAGAACTGCTGTCACCTCAGTCAGAAATAGGAGCCCAAGAGCATTTTATTTATTTGCTTGTGTGTGTTTGTGTGTGTATGTGTGTGTGTGTGTGCATGTGTGTGCACACATATGTGCACGCACACGTATGTTACTAGGGATTGAACACAGGGGCATTCTACCTTTGAGTTACTCCCCCAGTCCTTTTTATTTTTTAATTCTGAAACAGGGTCTTGCTGAGGCTGTCCTCGAATCTGACATCCTCCTGTCTCAGCCTCCCAAGTACTGGGATTACAAGCATGCACCACCACACTTGGAGCATTTTAAAGGCCCTTTGGGATCTTGGACACTGGGAACTGAGACCCATTGGTAGCTAATAACCTGTAGGAGATAGTTATTTCAAAAGCTTGGCCTATTTAGAAAATGGAAGTTGAACTGAGTAAACTGGGAGGTAGCATTGCCAATAATCCCAGCTACTCAGGAAGCTTGAGGCAGGAGCATTGCAAATTTGAGGCCAAGCTGGACGTGGTGGCACACCCTTGTAATCCCAGCATTTTCCGGGAGGCTGAGACTAGAGGATCCGGGTTCATGGCCAGCCTCAGCTACCTAGTGAAGCACTCCGCAACTTAATAAGACCCGGTTTCAAAATAAAGAATAAAAAATAGGCTGGGGGTATAGCTCAGATGTAGTTCAATTCCCAGTACCAAAAAAAAATAATAATAATAAAGTTTTTTGAGGCCAACCTGGGCAACTTAGTGAGACCATCTCAAAATGAAAACTAAAAAGAGCAGTGGTATAACTCAATGGTAAAGCACTTGCCTAGCAAGCATGAGCCCCTGGGTTTGAGGCCTAGTACCACAGGAAAAAGAAAAGGAAGAAGGAAGGAAGGAAGGAAGGAAAAAAGGAAGGAAGGAAAAAAGGAAAGAAGGAAAAAAGGAAGGAAGGAAGGGAGGGAGAAAGAAAAGAAGGAAAGGAAAAAAGATGAAACCTGATGAGAAGCATCTTCAGTTTCAAAAACAACCTGGAGGATTCCCTTAGAAAGAAGGCTTCCAGATCTGTCGACAGTACTTGCCAACAGGTGACTTTTCCCGTTAGAATGTGAGCTTCTTGCAAGGAGGGTCTGTGTTGTTGTTTTTATTTTTTGTATCCCTAGTACTGAGAATTTCTGGCACATAGTACCACTCAATAAAGCCTTATTTACTGAGTAAATACATTTCTAGTTTCTGTTTCCAAGATGTTCCACAGAACTCAGTGGCAAAAAAAGTATCCCATCTCCAAAAGTCACTGTGTTGAAGAGGACAATTATGATAAACTGTAATGTGTACTTTTAAATATGCTACTCTTGAGAGGGGGTGGTACCAACACCCAATGGGAAAATGTACAAGCCAAATAAAGGTTTTTTTAAGAACTACAAAAGACTTGATATGAGCCTGGGAAGCAGGCTCTCAATGCAGGCGCAGGGATGGCAAACCCCCAGCATGTGAGTCAACCCTCCCTCTGTGCCCAGGGAGGACACCCCTAAGCAAGTTGGGCTGCTCTTTCCCACCAAACCCAGACTTAGCTTTAGACTCCTTGTCTGCACTTTATTCCACATGGTTGCTACTAGGTGGTTGGTGTTGATACATATAGTTCATTCATTCATTCATTCATTTCTATATGGGGAGGGGGTACTGGGGATAGAACCCAGGGGCAGTCTATATCTGAGCTACATCCCCAGTCCTATTTTATTTTTCTTTTTAAACAGGGTCTCACTAACTTGAGGAGGGCCTCACTAAATTGCTGAGGTTATTCTCAAACCTGTGATCCTCCTGTCTCAACCCCCTAAGTACTGGGATTATAGACATGAGCCACCATACCCAGTTCCCTTTTTATTTTTTATTTTGAAACAGGGTCTTACTAAGTTGCTGAGGCTGACCTCAAACCTGCCCTGCAATCCTCCTGTCTCCCAAGTGCTGGGATTACAGGTTTGTGCTACCACACCCAGCTTCATATATCCATTTAATGCACTAGACACCAAAGAGGTAGAGTGCAGGAAGAACAGGGCCATGAAAGAGCAGGAAGTCATATAAGGAAGATGAGGAGGAGCCTGCTGGACTGGCTGAGATGCACAGGTTGTGGGCATGTGCAGAACAGCTTAGGCCTAAGTCAAGGAATTAATAGTCTTGGGGTTGGATCTGGGGCCCAGTCAGGAAAAGGTCTCATCTTCCAAGATGCTGAAGGAGCTTAGAGAGCCAGAGCCTCTCTTTGCCAGGTCAAGTGGATCAACCTGGCAAAGCCAGTTATCCCAAAGCCTGCATCTGGATGAGCCTCCTGTGAACTGGAGGAGGAATGAAGCAACACAGATTCATCTCCCGGTTGCCGAGTAACCGGGTCTGTAAGAAGACTTGTCCTGGCTATCAGCTGCCTGCACCAAGATCCTCTGCCCTTGCAGACCATGCTGCTGTCAGACAATCGGACAGTGCAGACTGCACCTGCCCCTGTGTGGAGGGTGGCAGGAGACAGGGAAGGAGGACTTGTTTCAGAAGTGAAGGATCCTCTCTGCATTCCAGGAAAGCTAGTTAAGAGGAGGACATCTCTCCTTTGCTCTCTTCCCAGGAGGGGACAACAGAAAATGACAGTCATGTCTTGTATAACAACATTTCAGTCAGTGACAGACAGCATACATGACAGTGGTCTCATACTATTTTATTACCCAAGAACAGCGTCGTCATTTTAGTTTGTATAAGTATATTCTATGACATACACACAATGACAAAAATCACTTAAGGATGCATTTCTCTGAGTATATCTCTGTCATTAAGTGACACTTGACTGTACCCTAAGTAGAACCTTAGGAAGATGAGGAGAAGACCTGGGAGGCTTCTGTGAGAAGCTCCAGTGCCTGTGCCTGTTTTCCCAGCAGAGCTCTGGAGGACACAGGCTTCTAAGGTTCTTTTTAGGTGAAGAAGTTGAAAGCCAGACAGATTCCATGATGAGTTCTCTGACACACAGAGACAGTTGGGCCAGGACATAGGCTGTCCTTGTTCAAGACCGCCCTCCCACCGCACAGCCTGACTTGTCTAGGCTGCAGAATCCTCCGGAGCCTAATGGTAAAGTCTGATGCCTAACAGTAAAGTCATCAGGATAGCTTGGAGATGTGGGGAGGGGCCATTAGGTGCCTAATTTGAGTTTTCCTCTGAGAAGCTGGAAATATTTTCTTGCCTTACAAGGGACTCAATATATAAAACCTTTTCTTATGTTGATAACAACATCTTTTTTTCTTTTTTCTTTTTTTTATGGTACTGGAAGTGGAACCTAGGGGCTGCCTACCTCTGGGCTATACCCCCAACCCTATTTTATTTTACTTGTTTTTTTTTTTTTTTTTGAGGTACTGGGGATCGAACTCAGGGGCATTCTACCTCTGAGCTACACCCCCAGCCCTGATTATATTCTTTATTTTGAAACAGAGTCTCACTAAATTGCGGAGGGCCTCACTAAGTAACTGAGGCTGGCCGTGAACCTATGATCCTCCTGTCTCAGCTTCCCAAGTACTGGGATTACAAGCACGTACCACCATGCTTGTTCTATTATTTATTTTTTATTTGGAAATAGGGTCTCATTAAGTTGCTAAGGAGCCTTGATAAGTTGCTGAGGCTGACTTTGAACCTGCGATCCTCCTGTCTCAGCCTTCCAAGTACTGGGATTATAAGCATGCACCATCACATCCGGCAATAACATCTTTTTAATATGCATGTGTGACCATGCATCAGAAGAGCCAGGGATGGTGACCCTACCCTTTTTCAGAGGCAGAGAAAGTCTGGCTTTGAAGTCAGAAAGACCTCAATCCCCACTCTAGCACTTACCAGCTGCACCAACTTGAGTTAGTACTTTCACTCTCTGAACTACTATAAATTGGGAATACGTTCTTCCTTCCTTCCTTTCACTCTCTGAGCAACTATAAATTGGGAATACTACTATTTACTTCTCTCTCTCTCTTTCTTTCTAGAACTGGGGATTGAACACCCAGAGGCATTGTACCTCCAAGCTACACCTCCAGCCCTTCTTATTTATTTATTTATTTATTTATTTATTTATTTATGTATTTATGTATTTATTGTTGTACTGGGGATTGGACCCAGGGGCATTCTACCTCCAAGCTACATACCAGCCCCATTTTTATACTTTATTTTGAAACAGGGTCTCACTAAGTTGTAGATGGCCTCACTAGGTAGCTGACGCTGGCCACAAACCTTTGATCCTCCTGTCTCAGCCTCCCAAGTACTCAGATTACAAGTATGCACCACCACACCAGGCTCTTTATTTTTTGTTTTGAAACTGTCTCACTAAGTTGCT
>PVLC010039367.1:0-14301 GCA_004027655.1 Graphiurus murinus
GGAAGGAGGTCAGAAGACAGAAGACACGAGGCCTGTTTACTAGTTAGATGTGGGGTAAAATTTAACATACATGAGTGACAGAGCTGTGCAGGAATTGCTTCTGAACCTGTGGGTGAAGGACAGGCATGGGTCTGATGGCTTCATAACCTGGTCCGTCTGGATTTCTCTGTAGCCACATCTACAAGCATGAATTCTCACGATGGACAGTAGATCCAGTGAGACAGGCCTTCTTATCTGTCCTCTCTTCTTTCACCTAAAGTCTTTTCCACATTGACCTCACTAATTGTGTGTGTGTGTGTGTGTGTGTGTGTGTGTGTGTGTGTGTGTGTACACTACAGGCTGAACCCAGGACGCCATGCATAGGCTACACCCCCAGCCCTACACTCTTGCTTGTATCCGAGGAAACTCCCTCTCCCTCCTTATTTATCCTATAAAATTCCACCTGTATCTTCCTCCAGACAGCCTGACCTTTCCAAGTGACCTCCAAGTGACCTGGGGCCTCTCCTTCTTTCCCTGAAATACGTTTCTCTGCCAATCTCTGAAGCACAATCATGGTGTACACATCATCTGCCCACAGGCCCCCAAATGCCTGTCAAAAGCAGAGGCCCCTATTTTCATCTTTGAACTGTGTCACCCATTTCCTGTTGCTATAATAGAATTCCTGAAAGGAATGATTTATAAAGAATGTAGGTAAGTCTGGGATGGTGGCACCCACTTGTAACTCCTGTACATGGGAGGCTGAGACAGGAGGATCGCAGGTTCAAAGCCAGCCTTGGCAACTTAGTGAGGCTCTCAGCAACCTAATGAGACCTTGTTTCTAAATAAGAATTTTTTTAAGAAATCAGGCTGGGAATGTAGCTTGGAAGTAGAATGCCTCTGAGTTCAACCCCTAGTACCAATATATATATATATAGTCTATTTTTGCTCCAGTTTCTAGGAGCTGGAAAGTCCAGGACCAGGAAGGGCCACCGGGGCATCTGGTAAGGGCCCGTGCTGCTTTGGGTCATGGCAGAAAGGAGAAAGGCAAGAACTGGCTCGGGTGTGGTGGCGCTCGCTTGTCATCCCCGTACTTGGGAGGCTGAGACCGGAGGATCTAAGTTAGCTGCCAGATTCAGCTACATAGTGAGGCTTTGTTTCAAAATAAAGAATAAAAAATATGGCTGGGGGTGTATCTTGGAGGTAGAATGCTCCTGGGTTTAATCCCTAGTACCACACACACACACACACACACACACACACACACACACACACACAAAAGAAGGGCAAGAACAGAAGAGAGAACTAAAATTCCATGATAATCAACCCATTACTGTGAGAGAAGTGTTAAACCATCCATGCCCGAACACCTTCCTCGGGACCCCTCTCCCCATCCTGCTGCCTCAACCGGAGATTTGGTGGAGGGTAAACCATATTCAAACCACAGCACCTCATGCTTGGAAAACAGCCCACTGAGGTTGAATGGATGAAACAAATAGAAAGAAACCAAGAAAAAGGTTTGGAAACGTGACCAAGGAGTCACCTGTCAAGGAGTGAATGTATTTAGCTTTCTTTTCACCTGAACTTTTGCACCTGTTCACTGCAATTACGTTTGTGAGAGCCAGTGTTAGTTTGAATGGACCTGAGTAAGAGCAATGAAATACTAATAATTCTGTTCTTCAGCTTGCTCGCCTATAAACAGAGGTGATACTGCCTGCCTTGCTGGGCTCAGGGGTGGCTGAGAAGACTGTGCTCGTACAGGAGGAAGAGGCACCTACAAAAGGGGAACTCCCTGCCCGGAATCTGGAGGGAGTGGTCCACTGCCCTCAAAGTGGCTTCCTCTGCTTATGTCTGCCTCATTCTGAAAATCACCTGCTTCCAGCCTTTGATTCTGTCTCTGTGGGAGCAGGGACTCTGTCTCTAGTCGGCAATCCCAGACCCAGCAAGGTAGCCACCACATAGCAAATGCTAAGTGTGAATATTATTACAAAGGACATAATAAGCATCACGGTAACTTCACTCATCCAAATTGCACCGGGCACCATTAAACAAGACAGAAAAGGGAAGAAAACAAGAAGATAGAAACTGTTGAGACACTATCCTTGGCTCAGCCGTCTGTCTAAATGATTCTATTATTTCATAGGCGATTTCTTGTAACCTTAAGAAATAGCTACCATTGCCCTTACTTCATGTAGAAGGAATCTGAGTTTCAACAGGTTGGATATTGTGCCAAAGAAAACACAGTTTATCACGCGCAGAGCCAGCGCTTTAACCCAGGATACCACACCTCCAAGATAAGACCCAGCACGCCAGGAACTAGCAATCCCCAACACGTCTGACATCACAGAATCAATGATTTCTAGAGGTCACCAAACCTTGGGGTACATCCGGTTCAACTCCCATTCCACAGATGTGGAAACTGAGGTTCAAAGGCTGGAAAGGAGGAACTGGAGTAAATGGAGCAAGGATAGTTAGGGGGTGTAGTGGGATGGGAGAAAGAATGTGTAGCATTCATTAGCAAATTGGCACATGGCCAAGGCCAGAGACAGTTAACATTAATGTATGTGTATAAGAAAGACAAGTAGTAAGCCAGGCATGGTAGCACACGCTTGTAATCCCAGTACTTGGGAGGCTGAGACAGGAGGAACGAAGGTTCAAGGCCAGCCTCAGCTACTTAGTGAGACCCTCTGTAACTTAGTGAGACCCTGTTTCAAAATAAAGAATAAAAAAATAGGACTCAGGGTATAGCTCGGAGGTAGAATGTCCCTGGGTTCAATCCCTAGTACTGCAAAAAAAAAAAAAAAAAAAAAAAAAAAAAAAAAAAAAAAAAAAAAAAAAAAAAAAAAAAAAAAAAGAAAGAAAGACAAGTAGTAAAAAAAAAAAAAGACTCACTTTTGTGATATCCAAGAAAAGGAATCAATCATGATGGTGTTCATTGACAAATTAATGGATAACAAAAGTGTGAAGTATGTGAGTGTGTGTGTGTGTGTGTGTATAAAGTGTGGATTAAAAAGTGTGGTATATAAGTATGTACATGTGTGTTATGTGTGTATATTGTATATATGTGTGTATAAAGAAGGTGTGGATAAAAAACGTGTGATACACACACATATACACAATGGAATATTGCTCATCCATTAAAAAGAATGAAATCCTGTAATTTGTGCATCCTGGATGGAACTGGAGATTATTACCTTTAATGAAATCAGCAGGCACAGAAAGGCAAATTCCACATGATCTTGCTCTTGTGGCACCTGAGAAAGCTGATTTCATAAAAGTAGAGCGTTTATCACAGTCTGGGAAGGAGAAACTGAAGTAAACAGAGAGAAGGTGGTTATGGGGTACAGGGGTGCAGTTGGAGAGGAGAGAGAACTTAGAGCATTCCTTAGCACAATTGAATAACTATGCTTTAGACAGTTTTCCACCACTATAATGAAATGTTTGAGTTAGTTAAGTGATAAAGAGAAAAGGGTTGTCTTGGCTCACAGTTTTGTAAGTTCAAGTTCATGACCAGGCAGATCTATTGCTTTTAGGTCCCTGGTGGTGGTATCAGATGGCAATGTGGGGAGTGCATGTTGGAGCAAACTGCTCATGTCATGGCCAAGGAAGCAAAAGAGGAAGAGGAAGAGACCAGGGCTCTGTGATCTCTCTGAGGGCACGCCCCCAACAACCTTACTTCCTCCCCCTAGGCCCCTCCTCTTAAAGGATCCACCACCAGCCCATAGCACCTCCTTGCAGACTAAGCTTGCCACACAGGGACCACGGGGGAACATTCAGCGATGGGATATTTCAAAATAGCTAGTGGAAAAGATCTGGAATGTTTCCAACACAGAGAAATGATAAATGCTTCAGGTGATGGACATGCTAATTACTGTGATCTAATCATTTCATGTTGCATACACGTATTGAAATATCACACCATGACCCACAAACATGTACGGTGATGTATGGATTTAAAATGTTCAAACTGTCTTTGAAAAGGCCCTTCTGTTTTACATTCACAAGTCATGTCATATACGACATAGCGTTTTCACTAAATTTACAATTCATGAGGATTTTTTAATGATTGATTGTACTTTGTTTCATCTAAATCTTTATTAAAAATAGCATATATTTTCTGTTCACAAATTATGTCTTACATAACCAAAGTTTCTCTTTCCTCATGAAATACCAAGGACCTCTCTCTTAGACAAAAGGCCAAGACTTTGACCAAAACCCTGGCAGAGAAAGCGGAACTCGACAGAGAAAGGCTCCATAAACAATAATTAAAATGATAATTAAATACCAGAAAAGGGCAAAGGCATGCGCTTTATTGAAAAAAAAAAATCTAAGGGAAGAAGAAAATGGAAAGAAAGCCTCTGTGAAAAATTACTCCAGTCATCTTTAAAAGCTTTTCCCAAATTTCCAATGGCTCTGTTATTAGCGATTCTTAATGCATGAGGTAGTCATTTAAGAATAAATCTTTCAGTAATTCAAAACAAGGACTCTTCAGTAAATAGTTGAAATTAAGGGGGGAGTTAGAGTCATCTGGTTTCCATTAGGATGATAAAATAGTTCGCTGGGAACCTTTTACAATACGCTTTGTTAACGGGGAGGTGTCTGGGTACCTCAGTCCATCAGGAGGCATTTGACACAACATAAAAAGCTTCAAAAGCCGTGTTAGGCCTCTTAATCAAAAACTAATTGTAATAGATATTGGGGAGTGTTAACACGGTGACCGCTGGGTTGTCGCTGTGGCATGGAAGCGCTGGGAACATTAAACACAACCCCGAGTTGATAGGGCTTATCTCAATTTCAGAGCTAAGTGCTAAGTACTACAGGCCAGTATCTCCTTGCTTTTGCTTTGTACCACTTTTAGAGTTAATTGCCCCATAAGGCTGTATCTTCTTAATGAAATTTATAACGCTGTCAGAGAACTTGGAAGATACTGCTCAAGTTGAGAAGGCTTTACAGAAAACAGAGACATAAACAGAGGGGAAAAGAAAATATATACTAGGATCCTAATACATGGGCAGTCTGGGCAGATTCCTTAGACTCAGGGAGACAGTTGCAGAGCATTAACTCTTTCAGGCCTGGAAGAGAATATTCACTGAGCTCATTCTGATAGGATAATAATTGTTAGCATCAAGCCCGTGGTAGGCATTCCATAAATATTGAATTATCCACCTTACCAGGCTAGAACTGCCAGCAGACAAGGACTGGAGCCATTTCTGCAGGGTCCCTGTGCCTAGCACGGTGTCTAAGACATATATGGTTGGAGCTCAGAAAATCTTTCCTGAGTGACTGATGAAGGAATACGTGATCTTATTAGCACAGCATGCAGTATTTTGTGATTTTCAGGAAGTTTCATATTTGATCTCCATGACCATCCACTTGAGAAGCCAAAGGTTTTATTAATGACTAATCCTGGTGTCCAGTGGGCACCATGTAGCTCCCGTAATAGTCTTCTTGGCTTCAGATGGACTAGAAAGCAATTCTGTACTATGTTTTCTTTTTTTATTTAATGTGCTTTAATTGGTGCATTATGATCTCACATCATAATGCACCAATACAATAAAAAATCATGTTGACAATGACATATGCACACAGCACGTGGTGCCCCGCCCCCACCTCCCCAATCCCCCTTCCCATACAGAGTACTGAGATTGACATTGGAATTTATGTTTTCTAAATCTGACTAAGGAGGATTTTCAAAGGCCACAGGCGACTTCAGACTGTGGATTCAATCCTGAAACAGAATATAGAAGAAATAACAGCATATATAAGAAAAAACTGATGAAATCCAGCAATGTCTGAAGTTTAGTTAATTAATAATCTTATGTACTTGGTGCTAGGGATGTAGCTCAGTGATGAAGCCCTTGCCTAGCATGTGTGAGGCCCTGGATTCAATTCCCAATACTAAAAGCAAACAAACAAAAAATATTATACATAGTTATAGTTCATTTCTTAGCATCTTGGATAATATTGGGTTAACATAGGGAAATTTGGGTGAAAAGTGTATAGGAACTCTGTACTATTTTGGATTTTTCTATAACTCTAAAATCATTTTTAAATAGAAAAATCTTTTGAAAATAACTAATGTAAGTATTCAATTATGTCAAATTGGCATGCTGATGATTCTAAATAAATACTTCTGGAGAAAAGAAAAGCACAATTTTCCAACTAATTAGTTGTTAACTAGTTAGAAAACCCATTTTCAAGTGGGTAAAGATAACCTCATTTCTCATTTCATTTTACACACTTCTGTGTTTTATACTGGGCTTCTGTATCTTGATAAGGTAGAGTTGTTTTCTAATTAATACATAAAAAATGAAATCTAGACAGGCGTGGTGGCACACACTTGTAATCCTAGTATTGGGAGGCTGAGACCGGATTCGAGGATTCGAGGGCAGTCTCAGCTACTTAGTGAGGCCCGCCACAAGTTAGTGAGACCCTGTTTCAAAATATAGAATAAAAAAATAGGGCTGGGGGTGTAGCTCAGAGGTAAAATGCCCCTGGGTTCTATCCTTAGTACCGAAAAAAAAAAATCTTTATCATTTTCCTATTTGTGAAATTGTTAACATTAAAAAAATGATTTAAAGTTATTTATTTTTGAAAATGAATAATTTATTTTGAAGAAAGATAAGCAGTGCATGAGTAGTTAGGAAGCTAATTCAGATTAAAGGGCCACCTCTGTGACTTTGAAACTTTATCCTTCCCTAAATCTTCAGCCACCATCTCTCTGTAGATGATTCCCAAATTCAAATTTCTGACTTGGACTTCGGTCCTGAGCTTCTGTCCAAATATTTGCAGTAGCCAGGCATGGTGGCCCACCATGCCTGTAATCCCAGTACTTGGGAGGTTGAGATAGGAAGATGGGTTCAAGGCCAGCTTCAGCAATTTAGTAAGACTCTCAACAACCTAGTGAGACCCTGTTACCAAAAATACTACTACTACTACTACTACTACTACTACTACTACTACTACTACTACCACACTACTACTAATAATAATAATAGGGCTGGGGATATGGCTCAGAGGTAGAATGCCTCTAGGTTCAATCTTCAGTACTACAATAAATAAATAAATAAATAAATAAATAAATAAATAAATAAATAAATATCTACAGTACTAGTCAACCCAAAGAGCTAAGCATAATCTCAAAACACTTTCTCCAGTATTTACTCTGCTACCTCTGCTACATTCCAGCCTAGCCAATGGCACTGCGATCACATCTCCCTGCTCCCCCACCCACACCTGTCTGCCTGCTGGAGTTCTTCACTCTACTCCAGACCTGGGGCTCCAGATTCACCCCCACTCACCCCCCTCCAGCCCTCCTTCACTCTCCACAACTTCAAACATCGTTCCACAAAATGCTAGTTGAACCTCTGCTCTTGCATTTGTTTCATTTTCGATTAGCTATTTATGCACGTGACACATTTTTCCTGTATACTTTCAAGTTCCAGAAGATAAGGACTGGGCTTATCTATCTCCTACCCTCAGTGCTGTTTGTTTGAAACCATTTGATCAGAGTCCCCTGGAAAGAAATCACATCTTTAAAAGTAATCACCATAGCTCTGAGTTATTCTAAAAACTTGAATATTGGTTTGACTGCTTTCAAAGTGGCTAAAATAACAGTGACCATGATAAGGTAGGGTTTCTTCTTCTCTGACACTGAGTGATTCAGAAGGCGCTGCTCCTCTAGGTGGGCCGCAACACAGATTCCTAAGCTATTGATTTAACAACCGGTTCAAAGATGCCTCAGTACCCTGCAGGAGTGTTTCAACCTGTCCAAAATAGGAAGTGGAGGAAGAGGGCCTGCAATCTCCTAGCCCTCTTGTACTATAGAGCAGCTTCACAGAACATTTCCTTCTTAAACTATAGGCCATAATTAAGTCAAATGGCTGCACCTACTTGCCATCCTAGTGAGTGTCTGCAGGAGGGTTTTGACTTGCATTTTCCAAAAATTAATAACATTAAGCATCATTCATGTGAGTATTGACCATTTTTACATTTTCTTCAAGTAAAAAAAAAGTCTACTCATGTTCTTTACTTGTTTTTAATATTTATCTTTTGATTGTTTAATTGTAAGAGCACATTTTATATTCTGGATGCAAGTTTCTTACTGGATATGTGATTTGAAATTGTTTTTCTCCTAAATTGTTTTTCTCCCATTCTGTGAGTTGTCTTTTCACCCTCTTGATTATTTTTAAGCATAAAAGTTTTTATTAAATTAATAATATCAAACTTATCAATTTTTTCTTTTGTTGCTTTTGCCTTTGGTGTCATATCTAGGAACCTACTGCCTAATTCAGTTGTATAGTTTTCATTCTAACATTTACTTCCACTTTGTGGGGTTTTTTTTAACATGGTACAGGGTGGGAGGGCCTAACTTTACTTTATTACAAGTGGGTACCAGTTGTCCCAGCATCATATATTAAGATTATTCTTTCCTACCTCTACCTGCACTGTCAAAAATCAATCAGCTGTTTAATTCTCAGCACCATAGAAAGAAAGAATGAATGAATGAAAGAAAGAAAGAAAGAAAGAAAGAAAGAAAGAAAGAAAGAAAGAAGAAATAAATTGACCATTTATGTGAGGGTTTATTTCTGTACGTTTGATTATATTCCACTGGTCTACATGTTAATCTTTATGCCCAAACCATACTGTCCTTATTACTATACTTTGAATTGTAAAATGTGAGTTCTCTAACTTTGCTCTTTTTCAGAATCATCATGCTTTGGCTACTCTAGGTTCCTTGAACATCCATTTAAAATTTTAGGAGTAGATTGTTGATTAATGAAAGAAAAAAAAATCAGCTGAGATTTTGAAAGGAATTACATTGAATCTGTACCTTATTTGGGGGAGTATGGCCATCTCAATATTATTAAGTCTTCCAATTCATGAACAAGGGATGTCTTTTCGATTATTTAAGTCTTTAATTTCTTTCAGCGATGTTCAGTAGGTTTAAGGTATAGTCTTGCACTTTTTTTGTTAAATGTATTCCTCAATACTTTATTCTTTTTGTTGTAATTAAAGCAGAATCTTTTTCTGGCTTTTATTTTCAGATCCTCATTTATTGCTAGTGTATAGAAACAGAACTGATCTTTACATATTGACCTTGTATTCTGCAACCTTGCTAAATTCACCTATTAACCCTAGTAAATTTTTAATAGATTCCTTGGGATTTTCTATGAATGAGATCATGTCATCTTCAAATAGAGATAGTTTTACTGCTTCCTTTCCAGTCTGAGTACATACATGTTTATAAGTGTAATGTTTTCCTCGTGGATTGACCCTTTTACTATTATAAGATGTCCTTCTTTGTCTCTGGTAGTATTTTTTGTTTTAAAGCTTATTTCATCTGAACTAATTCCAGATATCTTTTACTTACTATTTGCCTAATTTTTTTCTCCTTTTACTTTCAATTTATTCATGTCTTTGAATCTACAGTGTATCTTCTGTAGACAGGATAGCATTGAATCATGTTTCTATTAACCTATTTTTCAGTATCTGCCTTTTGATTAGCATGATTTGTGTTAAGTAAGTAATGATAAAGTTGGATTAGTATGTGCTTTTTACTATATATGTTTTCTATATATTTTGTGTCTTTTTCTTTGCCTCTACTTATCCATTACTCCTTCCATTGTGGTAAATAGATACTTTACAGTATGCTATTTTAATGCCTTTACTGTTTGTTTAGTATAATTTTGTGTTATTTTTTCAGTGGCTACCTTGGGTATTATAATCAATACCCTAACTTACAGAAATCTAGTTTGGAGTAATACCAACTTAGTTCTAAGTGAATACCAAAACTTTACTTCACTATAGTTCCATTTCTTCTTTCTCCTTTGTACAATTAATGCCATATAACCTATATTTCTACACATTACACACATATCAACACTGTTTTATAATTTCTGCTTTATGTCATTGACTTCGAACTAAAATAAGAGAAGAAGATATTGATAAACAAAAATTAATTTATGCTATCTTTTATATTTGCTTATGCAGTCACATTGACTGTCATTGCCTAGAGTCCTTTCATTTCAGTATGAAGAATTCTATTTAATACTTCTTGCAAGGCTGGTCTGCTAGACACAATCTTTTTTTTTTTTTTTTTTGGTATGAGGATTATTTTATTTCTCATTATTTTTGAAGGATCGTTTCACTGGATCTAGAGTTCTTGTTCCATCAATCACTTTCAGTCACCCTTTTGAATATGTAAACCATTGCTTTTGGACCCTCATGGTTTCTGATAAGAAGTTAGCTGTTCATCTTATTGAGGTATCTATGGTTCCTACGCTGTTCTTTTCTTTTTTTTTTTTTATCTTTCAGTAGTTTGACTCTCATGAAGTGATTCTTTTTTTCAAAACTAGTTTAAAACTAGTTTAAACTCACTCCTCACCCTTCCTGGTGTGTAGTGGGTTTAAATTTGGGCAGACAGATGTCTTATCCTCTCACTCAACTAACCTGAGTACTTTGGGCAGTAATCATCAGTTTACGTCTAACATACAGAATGAGAATAATAATGTCTACCACAAAGAGAAATAGGAATTCAATAAGATGATGCATTTACATAGTGTGGCTCACAGAAAGCATCCCATATGTTTTTATTCTTCTCCATGCATGAATCCTTTTTTTGTAATATCTCAAGGAGTAAGTGAACCTCATCCTGATGGTTATGTGGATATGTGAAAACAGCTCTTTTGCATTGTTCTGATCTTAACTCAAATATCAACTTTCCCGAGATGCTTTCCTTGACCACCCCAAAGAACCCCTCCCTTGCTCATTATTTTCCCCATTACACATTGAGTGTCCCTAACCCAAGTGCTTGAGACTAGAAATATTTTGAATTTCAGACTTTTTCCAGAATGTTAGAATAATTGCATATGCGTAGTAGGATATCTTGGGGATGGGACCCAAGTTTAAACACAAAATTCATCTGTGTTTTATGTATACCTAGCCACATAAACTGAAGGCAATTGTATACATTATTTTTAGTGCATTTCACTGCAACCCATTACATGCAGTCATATGTGGACATTTCCACTTGTGGTATCATGTCAGTGCTCAGAGTGTCTAACTTTGGAACATTTTGAATTTCAAATTTTCAGATTAGAGATATCACTTGTACTTGGGTAGCCAATTATTCCAGTTTGTCTGGGGTTGGGGGATTCCTAGGGATTTCAGGAGTTTGTTTGCTAAAACCAAGATAATCTGAGCCAAATAAAAAAATGTAGTCACCTACCTTCATCCTGCTTTACTTTTCTCATAATCTTTACCACTATCTGACATTATCCAGTTTACGTTTTTTGTTTGTTTCCTCAGTTCCTTCAAACTATAGTATAGGGTAGCTACCTACCTCCTGAAGGTACAGGTAAGATTTCATCTGCATGGTTTGCAGCTGTATTCGGACGCCGGTATCACATAATACATAATAGGGCTAAATAGCTGTCTGTTGAGAAACTGAATGAACTTTAATTGATGTATTCATTTTCTAAAATGCCCACCTTTCTCTTCTCCAAGTTTAACAACATAAACACGTAAGGAATACAAAGTTTTATATGACACCGCAATTAACCCAAGGGCCTTTTACATGGTGACATGACCTAGTTATAAACACCTGTACCTGTGTGCTAGTGAGAAGTTCAAACCGCCGTGCTCTTTTTCTTCTGATCCCAAACAATATAATGAAAAAGAATTCACTGAAATGTAGACCTGTCTACCATTTACCATGGAATGTTGGCTCTAACCCATATAACCCAATCTGTAAATACAAGATTAGTGACTATAAAAGGAAAGCTTTCTTTCTAGAAAAGTGCATTCGAAAGGAAATCTCCACCTTTTCTTACCTTTATAAAAGCAGGAGCATTACTTGTAAGACCCATAATTACTTTAAATATTCCACGAGGATCTAAGGGCTACGAATGGTAAAACACAATCTGAGACCACATCACCAGACTCTAAATTGAGCCAGAACAAGATGATGCCCTTTTCCCCACTATCAGTTTACTGTATAAATGAGAAGACATAAAGTAGTTTTAGATTTAATTAAAGTAATTGACTGAATTGCATTTTGTCGCCATGATCGTCATTAACATTCTTGACCTCTCTGTCACATAGATGTGCCAGAGAATTTTTCCAATGGATATTTATTATGAATATTATCATCAATAAGCACCCCCATCAACATATTAAAATTAATTTTAACTTCTTTATGGAAGACTGAAAGCGCAACCAGCTGTTGAAAACCATCCGTTCTAAATCATTTTTTATCGATTCAACATGGGTAGACCTTGAGTACAACTAATAGGAAATTTTATGTGTGTGTACGCAAGTTTCCATCTACATATGAAATATTTAATTTTACTCCATATCTAACTCTCTTGACATTAATCACAGAATCATATTTTCCAGAGCCCAGGGATTCACTTGCTATTTTAAGCACTTACTGTGCAATCCTCAGGCTGGCTCGGCTTATGTCCATGTGTACATGTGGTGACACATGGATATTTGATCGTGTTTTGACCACTTGCAAAGAGCTTAATAAAAGACAGACTTTGACCCAGGTGTGATGGCACACGCCTGCAATCCTAGTACTTGAGAGGCTGAGACAGGAGAATCACAGGTTCTAAGCGTCAGTAACTTAACAAGACCCTCAGAAACAGCAAGATCATGTTTCAAAATAAAAATAAAATAAAATAGGGCTGGAGGTGTAGCTTAGAGGTAGAATGCCCCTGGGTTCAATCCTTAGAACCACAAAAAGTAAATAAGTAAGTCAATTAATTAATTAATTAATTAATTAAAGACAGGCTTTGGTGCATCAAAAGAACATTGTCCACAGGTGTTCTGAGCTGGGCTAACTTGTACGTAGAACAAACAATTAAGCTCTGGAATCTGAGACTCTAAATTGTATCAGTTGAGCACCTGTCCCAATGGGAGGAAGGCAACTTTCATTACATTACCTGCAGGCATGATGGGCTTTGGGACTGTGTAGAGTTACAGCTGATCTCATTCAGATGTGCTGGCTGAGATGTTACTGTTTTCTGTCAGCATGGCCACGGGCTTCCAGTTGAAGGTGTTTAAAGAATATCTCCACCTCTTTTTGCCTCTGCAGCTATGTGCCTCTCCCTATATCTTCCTGCATTTAACCACTTTGTCCAGCACCTACAAGCCAACACCATGCTAAAGGTTGCAAATACAGCATTGCATCGATTTCTTCCCAACAATTCTGCAATGGTTAAAAAGGCTAGGAACTGTGGCCAAGGTCATGTAGGAATATGTGGTAGAATCAGAATGCAAAGCCAGGCCCCTTGGACGCCAGTGCTCCTACTGTTTGGGGGGAGTTTTTTGGTTTTTTTATTTTTTTCATACTGGGGATTGAACTCAGAGGCATTCTACCTCCAAGCTACACCCACAGCCCTTTTTTAATCTTTTATTTTGAAACAGGGTCTCACTAAGCTGCTGAGGGTCTAGCTAAGTTGCTGAGGCTGGCCTGAAACCTGCAATCCTCCTGTCTCAGCCTCCCAAGTACTAGGATTACAGGCACCACCACACTGGCTCAGTGTTCCTATTTTGATCACCATGTTATCCCAGGTGCAAAGTCTGGGCTATCCCAGGCTCCAGGGTAGCCTCCAGTCTCCTTGCCAGCCCTTCCTGTAGGACTTACAGCTGTTGGTTTGTTATGGCTCTATCCTCAGCCTCTTCTCTTTTCTCACTCTAAGAAGCTTCCTCTTCAATACTTCCACTTCCTCGATGACCCCAGTTACCACCTATGGGCCATCAACTTTAAATCCTGTCTCTCCAAGCAGGTTTTTCTCCTGTACTCCAGAACTGGAAATTCCCCTTGTTGCTCTCATCACCACTGGAGGGTTCCCGTAGGCTGCCCAATGCTACACTTCCAGAATTGGTCTGTGTGAGCACCTTCCGTAGCAAGCCTGTTCCTCCTCTGGGATGACTCAGCTGGTTTTCCTTCCAGAAACTTGGTCCTATGGGTCCCTCCCTCACCCTCTTCCTTCTCTTTATTGTCAACCTAATCCACCACCTCCAATTGATTCTCCTTCAAATCTGTCCCCTTCTGTCCATCTCTATCAGCAATGTGGTCCAGCAATGTGGGTTGGCCAGAACTGTCACAACTAAAGGCCAGGGATGCTACTAGGATCTAGTTGGTAGAGTCCAGGAACATTACTAAACATCCTCCAGTTTACAGGAAAGCTTCACAACAAATAATTATCCAACTCATCCAAAAAAGAGCTATCTTGGTCTAACCCAAGCAAGTTGCATCTCTTATCTAGGTTATTGCTATAAACCCAGGCCATCTTTCCAGTCCTATGTTACTCTCCC
>PVLC010039368.1:0-14433 GCA_004027655.1 Graphiurus murinus
GATCCTCTGGTCTCAGCCTCCCCAAATGCTGGGATTATAAGCATGTGCCACCACACCACCCGGCTTCCTCCTGTTTTTCATTTTTTATTTTTTTATTTTTTTGGCAGCTTGTCTAAGATTTAAAATGAGGTTTATTATTAATCAATATTAATTTATAAGTTATTTATTTTAATCTTTCAAATATATTTATGTTTTTTTTCTGTCAAATATATATGTTTGTGTTTTGCCCCTATTTAAATTCTCCCAAACTTTGGGTTCTTCCAATTAACATTAAGCACATTTTCTAATTAAATGAAATGAATTCACTTGGAATGGAAGTGCTCACATAGCAAGTGCTTGATATATATTGTCAGCTCTTAGTACAGTTTTCCACCTGAGTTTTTCTTTTTGTGATGGTGGGTTCATCCAAGTGTGTATTACCAGTTCAGTATTCAATGGCCTGGAGGAAAACGGAAGGCAGTCTGAGAAACAGACCATTAGAAACATAACTTTCTTTTCTGTGATTGTTGGAGATACTGTATTTGGGACCATTTTTCTAATCATTTTAGTTTGGCATAATATTTATATCTGCCTGCCTGCTGAAGATCTTCTCTCTGCAGGCATCCCACTGCAGATCTGCTGACTTTCTTTTGAAATAGCTGCCTTGAGAAACTTGGGTTTCTAGAATCCTTCCATCCCCCACATTGCAAGTTAGAGTTTTAGAGATGGGTTTCTTGTTTGCTTCTTTGCATTTCCTTTATATGCAGTCTCCCTAAATTTTTTGCTTTTAATAGTTTTCAGTCAGAGTCAGTTCCTCTTGTTTCTTGATGATAGATCTCTGTATCAATTAGCTTTTCATCTCTCTGACACAGTATCTGAGAAAATCAAGTAAATGGAGGGAAGATTTAGTTTGGCTCGTCACCTTAGAGGACCTCATTGCCTCTTCTGGGCCTGTGGTAAGTTATGATGACAGAAGGGCCTCATAGAGAAAATCTGCTCACCTCATGGTGGCTGGGAACCAGAGAGATGGAAAGCATGCCACAGGAAGGGGTAGGTGACAAGATACTATTCAAAGATCCACCCCAAGAACACACTTTCTCAAATAGACCCTATCTCCTGAAGTTTCCACCATCTGTCAATAATGCCATCACATTATGAATCCATGGCCTGACTAATCCATTGCTGAGATCCAATCAGTTCCCAAAAGCCCCTCATTGCTGCATTGAGGGACAATGAGGTTCAACACATGAGCTTTTAAGGACACACCAGATGCAAACTATAATAATTTCCTTCTTAACATTTGAGGAGGAGGATAATGGCACATCTACATAGTTTTCAATGATACTGAATATTTCCTGTATTTTATTTTATTTTATTTATCTACTGGGGATTTGAGAGAGTATAGGGTTTGTTCCCATAATGTAATTTTAAACTGGCTTCCAATGTTATATTTATTAAGCACACACTGCTTCTCAGGCACTGTGCTAACTGTTGGCTAACCAAGAGGAGTGCTAACATCCTATAAGATGGTTTAATTTAGTATTTTCTGAAGAGAAAAAATCACTACTTAATCTATATGCTAGTCTGGACTGTGAGAGGGATATCTCCAAAAGAAAGACATAGCAAGGTACTGGGGCAGCCAAGAAGAATATTTTTACTGTGAACTAGACAAAGGAGGAAGGAATGACTCATTTTGAAAAAGAGAGCCTCTTAAAAAATTTCTGCATTTTGGAAGCTCCAGACAAGTGTTCAGATATGCACGTTTTATCAAGCAGAGAATTGGCTTTGAGCCTGATAAGGCCAAAGGGGTTTATGATGATCACAAAATGAGTTTTCTTATAAACAAAACATCAGAAAGATCAGCATTAAGCAACCTGTTTGCATATGTAGGATAGGAAGATAGCAATCACTGTGTGGCCTGCCAGGTTGTTGTTCTTAGTTCAGTTTTTGATTTGTAGATTTAACCTTTTAAATGTGTTTGTTTTTTGATCAATAAAATAAAAAAAGTAAAAGTAAAATTTAGAGGTTTTTTTTTTTCTGCAGATGGTAGTGATATCTTTTTTTTTTTGGTAGTGATATCTTGACAGAAGTTCTTACCTAGTACATTGTGTAAATTTCTCTATGAGGACCAGATAAGAAGGATTCCAGTTTTCTTTTCTGTTACTGATTTAGGAATCATCATGTAATCAAGGACAGCAGTACCAAAACAAAAACAAAATCAAGAAAACTTACAGCTCTCCCCAAACTAGAATTTCCAAGACAATAGACTTGGAAAAAACAGTTTAGGAGGTGAGGGATGAGTCACATGACAGGGTAAGTGAACACCATTCCATGGCTCCTTTCCTCTGCCAGCATCTATGTGGGAACCCCAGCTACTCCAAAATTGTTTCTTTCATCCAGCAAAATATCCTGTAGCTTACATGTCCTGCCATAGTGAAGCTATTAACCTTGGTATCTGCATTCAAGATTCCCTGCATGCTGTGTCATGGAAGTGATGTGATTTTTATCTAAGAGACAACCTGTCATTTTTGTTAGTTATTGCAACCCCCATACACACCTTTGTTATTACATGTGGGGCAAAAATGAAAACATTAAGCCCAGGGAATTACTTCATAAAAAAGCTGCAATTTATAACTTTTATTCTGACTTGGAACACATAAGGTGCATCCATTTGCCTGGATATTTCTCATTTTTAGATAGTGAAATGGATGTTTTCCTTTCCAGGGTTCTTGTCTACAGAGTGTGAAGAATGACACTTGAAGACAACAGAAAGGTGAGTGGAGTTTATTGTAAAGAGAACTGGGAAGAGGAGAAAGAGGGAGATTGTGGTTGAATGGGGACCTTGGTGTCTGGAAGCTGCCTTCTGGACACTACTTTGGAGTAGCCCAAGCCATGCACAGTCAATTGTAAACTGCTTTCTCCCAAAGTTCATGCAATCTGTTGGAAGAGAGGTGCAAGTCACCTCTAGGGACCTCAGTCAGCCTTGATGTCCAGTGGATGCCTTCTGGTCTGAGAGTTGCCATGGCCAAGTGCCATTAATTACACATTGCTTTGTCTCAAAACCCACCTGACAAGAGAGAGAGAGAGAGAGAGAGAGAGAGAGAGAGAGAGAGAGAGAGAGAAAGCTTCCAAAGGGAGGGGTTTCTGAGTGGGAAAAAACAGACTAGAAGGGTTTGTCTAGGGGTTTATATCCAGTTGGGGTCTCAGAGAAGGTTTCCTGGGATTTGCATAGTATATTTGAGTATATTTGCATAGTGTTTCTTGGAGTCTCCTTCTTTTAGTTGGGATTCCAGATGCTGTTTCCTGGGCCCTCTGGGGAATCTACAGGGAATCTTCTGGGATTGCTTATCTGAAAAAACAACTGGAGTTTTTTGAAGCTCTGGTCACTCTCAGGAGGCATTTAATCTTGTTATCACTTGACATTTGGGAGTTCTGTTCTCTTTAAGAGTTTTGGAAGTTAGCATTTATTGCCACTCAGGAAATGAAGTTTTTCAACTGTGGCCCTCTCTGCCTACTTCTTTCTACCTCCTTAAGGACCTGATTGATTTTGAGGAGGGATGTCAGTTGCCTCTGGCTAGCTCGCCAGAAAAAAAAAACCAGAAACTTTCTTTGGAGGGCCCACTGGATATCACTATCTCCAGAAACTGAGCTGAGGTGTTTTTTTTTTGTTGGTAAAACACACTGTAAAATCAATAGGGGGACTCTGTCAATATTCTTGAGTTCTTATCAATTGTTTTTTCCACGAATAGGATCACAAATATCTCTTGAAGCTAAGATCAGTAAGTATACCAGATGGGTACTGGGAATAGGCAATTCAGGATTAATGGGGCATTTGCATCTATAGAACCCTTTCTGTTTGCCAGACCTTGGGCTAATATGTCCTTATAGAGATTATGTCATTTAATCCTCATAGCAATCCAATGAGGTAGATGCTATCATTAATTTAATTTCTTCACTTTGACAAACCAGGTCTTATAGAGGTTTAGGAGCTTGTCTAAGGTCATGTTGCTAATTGATCAGTCAGGATTCAAATGCACAGCATCTGGCTCTGGAGCTAGCTGGCCTCACTATAACACATCATTTATTCATTTACACAGACTCTCTCCAAATGCATGGAGCCCCATATTTTTCACACAATTATTAAACATATAAGGCCATGTTAACATTAACATAAATAATAACATCTTTATAGATGGGCAATTCTAAAGCACATTTTAAAGAAATAAATGCTTCTAAACAGGTCAGTGCTTTGCTCACTGCTATTTCCTTATCAACCAGCACCAAGTGCTTAACTTGAAGTCAAAAGTCCTTCCTTGAAGCTTGCCCTCAATCTCTGGGCTGGCTGGATTTCAAAGCTACCCAGGGCTGCTTATCTCTAACAGATGGCTATCTTCCTTCTGACTCAGCTGCAGTGATCTGTTCACCCTACTTAAGCTGTTTGAAGCCAACAAAAAGGATGGCTATATTTTTCTTCCCAAGCACCTAGAGACCCTGAATGCTTTCTTCAGCTAACTCAAGAGAAGGAGAGGGAGAGAGAAGTGGAGAGGAAGAGGGAGAGAGAGAGGGAGAGGGAGAGGGAGAAGGAGAGGGAGAGAGGGGAGGGAGGAAGAGAGAGAGAGAGAGAGAGAGAGAGAGAGAGAGAGAGAGAGAGAGAGAGAGAGAGAAAGAGAAACACTATATAGGACATTAAAACCTGTGAGCACCCCCCCCCAACCAAATCTGAAAAAAATTTCAATTCATACTCATTTATTTCCCTTGTCTCAATAGATACTTCAAATGAGGGCAAGATATCATAAAAATTTAAATGAAATATTTGTTTCCATCTCTATTTACTTATAGTTGTGCTTTCAATCTACAAATGGTTTCAGAAATTCCACACCTATTTTCTTGAATAACTCATACTTCTTACAAGGACTATACTGCATTTTGGACAAAATTAATATGAAACTAGCTTTAATATAGCAGTACTATTTTTTTTTACATATTAAAACAATCCATGGAACTGATAAGGACAGAGATGGATGTTGTGATTCTGCAGAAAATACTTTTCCAGGACTGGGGAGAATGATAGCAGGAGAACTTGTAAAGAATGACAGTATTGATCATAGCTGCCATGTGTTAAGCCCTCTTCATGCCAGGTACTGTGTTGAGTTTATGTACATCATGTATTACAGCCTATACCAGATATGAACCTAGGCTGTGTGAGGCCTCAAGCTTCTATAGTTTGGGAGTCCTCTTTAAGAAAAAAAATACACAATTATGTACAGAAGTAAATGTGTATTTAGAATGAAAAAAATGTTACCATGCATTAGAGATTTTGAAAAGCCCACAAATACACAAACAACACAAATTCCAGAAGTAATTGCTTATTTAGGATGAAAAAATAAGCTATCATGCATAAGCAATTATGAAAAGCCTACAAATATACAATCATCACAAATCCACAAAAGTAGTGATTTTAAAAATTAACTGCCTGACACAATTATTTTTTTTATTTCTTCTTTTTTTGTGGAAGAGTCTGGTATTCTTTTCTTTTGAAATAGTGTGCTATCTCTTATCTGTACAAAATATTGGAAGATGCCTAGTTTAAGTCTTTAAATAGAGCTTATCATGTTGACATAATAATATGTTTATAAATAGACTGAGAACTTCTTGAAGAAGAGGGATAGCTACACTATTGATTTATAGCAGTTAGGAGAGTGACTGACATTGCAAATTCACTGAGCACATGTTTGTTGAATAAAGAAATAATTAAACTGTGGAGAAGGGTTTCATTAAAAGATAATACAGCTTAGTTAGGAGATTGCTACTTCAAATGCTGTTCAGAAATGTTCCATGTGCCTCTCTCTTGTTGAAAGTGTATGGAATGCAGAGAAATTTTTAATGGAGTCTCCTCCTTCATACTCAACTCATTCCAACCTGAACCAATCAATACTTTGTGGTTAAGCGAGACCCTGACCCGGATGTGCTATGTGGTTCTCTATTACTGTCTTAGAGATGATGAAAATAAATAATGTGTACAAGGTTCTGGCCTCTCACAAGGTGATTTGGGAAAAAAAAAAAAAAAAAAAAACTGCTGCAGGGTGCTCCATTCTCCTGACACTATTCCAGCCTAACCATTCAAATAACCTTCCTTGCATCAGCTCAATGGTCTTTTTAAATTACTATTTACATATGTTTCTACTGATTCCTTATAGACTCTATCTCAGCAATGTGGAAAATAAAAAGAAAGTGCATTTTGTAAGATAAAGGGCTTCTCTCTCTACCTTTAAATAAAATGAGCTGGGAAGAGGCAGAGAACTTTTATGATTCAGTAATGGCCAAGATATGATGCTCTCTAGCTCACAAATCAAAGAGCCGCAAGCTGCAAAAGCTTCAATTTTGAACAGAACAGCTCAGGGCCAGGCAAAATGTCATCCTTTTTATAGGTTCAACAAAATTCTTCTGTTTTTCATCTTGCAACACAGGCATTAGATCAGCTCTTCAAGTCCCTGAGATGTCTGGAATACTGACTTGTGTGCACTTTCTAAAACATAGGGTCAAGTGCGAATAAATGCTACAGAAAAAGCAGGAAATGGCACTAGAAAGGCACTCAAAATGCCCGAGTAGACTCTTGACTGCAGGCATGTCCTGAAGAGCTTTTCAGTGTCACATAAATGCCCCCTGGAGCTTAACAACATGTGTGCCCACACTAATGAGAGTAGCCAGCTTAGAACATGGTGGGGTTGGCAGAGATCAGCATGCTACTGTCTGTTCTTCATCACATTTAAAATTTGGTGCTGAGGAATAAAACCAGCTCTGAGGGTCAATTATTGAGAGCAAAATGTTTCAAAGAAAAGAGCAGGCTTTGAACTCAACCAAAACTTATTATACCCCTATGTTTTCTGATTTCCATAAGGATGCTTGAAAATCTGATATCCCATAAGTATGCATTTGAGGAACTCCTTTTATTAGTCAGTGGATTTTAAGATTATAATGCTCCCCCTTTTTAATTAACTTTTTCAATTGCAAAGCTTTATTTCTACATTAAAAATAGCATCGAATTAAGCATAATTATTTACTACTTTAGAAAGGAAGGGCATAGTATTTGACTCTGAGATATCCATTGAGGCAGACATACCTTAATTCACAGTCGTTTACTTATTTATTCATTTCAAACATTGGAGGAATACTGATTACTCACTGTCCATTTTACTGAATCAGTGAACAAATTAATAAATAAATATCCAGACAATTTTTATTTAATGCACAGTGGAACTGGGCATTTGCCTATGAACTACACCTCCAGTCTTTTCTCATTTTTTTTTTTTTAATTGGTTTGAAACCAAGTCTCACTAAGTTACTGCATGCCAGACTGGAACCTGTGATCCTCTTTTCTCAGTCTCCTAAATACTAGGATCACTGGTTTGCACCACCATGCCTGTCTAAAATCCAGATTTCATAAATAGAATGAAAATTAAAAATTTTAAATATCAGTGCTTATATCGATAATGACATATTAAAGTCAGTACAGAGTAAAATCTAAGGTACTACAAGTATGCAAATATTGAATAAATACTAACCAACCATCTCATACATCTTATAGTGTAATAGGTATTCTAATGGATACAAGTATGCAAGAGACATATGTTTTATTCCTAAGAGTAAAAATTCAAGAAAGTACAATAAATTCGTAACCAGAACTAAGTATGACTACAGATTCAAATTACTGTTATTGCATATTGAATTAGTGAATTGCATAGAAAAGGAGAAGTATCTTTACTTCCTGGATAAGAAAAAGTTTGTGGAAGAACAACATTTACATTAGGTGCTGGAGGACTGATAAGAGAGAGGTAACAACAGGGAGAAGACATTCTGTTTGTCATGAGCAAGGACAGAACAGGAAAAAGTCAGAGCAGGTACGAGGTCAGATAGAAAATCAGATGGCCTGACATGTGGAGTTTCAGTATCAAAGAAAAGTAAGAGATGGGGCTTGAAAAAATAACTTGGCACGAGATCATCAGGCATCATCAAGAACCTTGAATACCAGACTGAGGAGTCTAGAATTTATTTCATGAACATCGAAAACCAAGAGAAACCTTTGAGACCAAAGGAATTATATGAATAAAGCCACATTTTAGAAAAATTGATGTGGATATTACAATATTACAGGCCTGAGGTGTAAAGTGTCTGATCTAAGAGATGGTGATAGTTAAGTCTAGAAGCAATGGAGCCAAAAACTTTGAGAAATATCCAGAAGACCTGATTATTTTCCAGGTTTCAAAATCTACAGCAAGGTATTAATGTGAGTAAATGGGTGTATGATTAACATCTTTTTAAGGTCTTGTAGATATCAGCCATCTGTTCTTCTGACCAAGAGATTTTCTCTCATTGTTTTTCTCATTGATTCACTTTGGAGAAATGCCAAATCTAAACTTTCTTCGAGCTAACAGCATTAAGATATTTATTGAGACAGGTACAGTAAGGAGTATTTTATATTTAATGCTCAATCTCTCTTAGAAATATCATTATTTTTCATTTTTTCCAGATTGAGAAATTCAAGCTGAGAGAGAGAATCTCAGAATCCCAAACTTGCATTTGGGTGGGAATTAGACTCAAAATAATTGCCCCTAACCCTTTTCACTCCTCCACCACTACTCATAGTTGATTCTTTTCCATGTGTATATGACAATGCCTTTGCTTTGACCCAAATACAGTCCCTGTAAGATCCCCGGAGTGTGGACTGGAGCTCATCATCATTAGTACTTATGTCATCTGCTGGCAAGTATATATCATCTGCATTGCTCTTGAAATTTTAATTTAAATCAGGTATCACTATTGAAACTTTAAACAGTCTATCAACCCAAATGGATTATAATCGCCTGACCTAGGGCTTTGTACAAATTAGCTTATTAAAAGCATTTGTTGAATTAAATATATTCAGAAATAGCTGCATTGATGCCGTAAGTATCAACTTCATCTTCTGTAGCTTGGAATGAATACTTCAGATTGAAGTGTGAGTTCTTGTCATGGGTTTCCTAGAAGGAAGGCCTAACCTGGGATATGTGAGTAAGTGATTTATTAAGTGATTGCTCTAAGAAGAAACCGACAGGGGAGGAATTTGATCCTGAGGGAATATCTTGGGTACAAATTACTTAACTTCAGAGTTTATGTTATCTTGAGGAACATGTGCCCCCACATCAGTTGACCTTTGGGTACAGGCCACTGTGGAAGTGGGGTAGAAGGTGGTGTAATCTCTAGCCCCTTTGGGTAGAAATAAATGCCAGTCTTCAGAGAAAAACCTACTAGAGGAGACTGAAATGTGGACACACCAAACATGTAAAAAACTCTAGGGGATTAGACAGGGCACCAATATCTTCCTCCTCACATAAAACCTAAAAATAAAGACACAGGGGAGATTAAATTATTCATATACAAAATACATTCTTTTCCCTTACGGTGATGCAGTCTGCAGGCAAAGCTTTCTACTCTGGTGCTAAATCCAGTTGCTCATCAAAGATGTCCTGGATTCTGTGTTAAGATATTTGAGGCCACATTTACATCAAAACAAAATATTTTCAATACTGAGTATGGATTCCAAACCTGTCCCCCAAATTGTTATTTCCTATGGTTTTCCTCATTTCAGCATTCTATCCAGTTCACTAAATTTTTACTCAGCATAGTGAGAAGAGACCTTGATGTCTACAGAGTAGCCATGCAATTTAACTAAGTGTCATGCTTCAATTCCTTTATGAAATAATGCCTATAGATTCAAGGAGGGTGTTTGGAGTTAGAGAGATTTTTGTCTCTGACACTTACAAACTATGTGACCTTAGATAAGTCACTTACTCTCTCTGAAACTGAACTTCCTTAATATAAAGAACAATTTTCAGTCATTGTAAAAATAAGAGAGATATTTTATATAAAGCATGCAGCATAGTACCTGTAATATAGTAATACTAAATAAATGTAAATACATTTTTGCATGTTTATTCATGAATATATATTCTACCATCAATAAATAAGAAATGAAAAATAAGCAAAAATATTAAAAACATGCCGGGCGTGGTGGCGCACGCTTGTAATCCCAGCATTTGGGAGGCTGAGACCAGAGGATCTGGGTTCGCGGCCAGCCTCAGCTACCTAGTGAGGCACTCCGCAACTTAGTGAGACTCGGTTACAAAATAAAGCATAAAAAAACTAGGGCTGGGGGTATAGCTCGGGGGTAGAATGCCCCTGAGTTCAATCCCCAGTACCGCAAAAAAAAAAAAATTAAAAACATAAGAGGAGACTACCTGAAGAATAAAATTTTATGAACAGACAGTTTGGTATGTTATTTTTGTTATACTTAGAAATAATGAAAAATTCCTTGTGGCTTACTTGTACTTTAATTTTTGGATTGTGATCAGATACATGTATAGTCAGATATAGATTAATTTTATATACTTGAAAGATCGTATATAATTCTGTTTTTCTGTCAGCATCTAGGCAGCTTCTTCATCATTTTTACTTGACTTCCAGGTGATGTCTAACTTTTAAAAATTATATCTCAACCTATCTATGTCAAGTCAACCCTCAAAAGGGAAATAAAAGTACATATTTTAATTGAATAAAAGTGTATTGTATAAAACATCTTCTGTTGAATATTTTCAAATAGTCTATGTGTTTATAAAAGTTGAAATTTTACCACTTAATCCGATAAAAACATTTGGAGGCTAAATATTTCTGGTGGAGTGTTTTGGTCATTAAAAGTCAGTTTATTTTATACAATAGTCTTGATAAATTTTTAATCAAAATTAAAGTGATGGGTCATTCAGACCAGATTGGTATGTTGGTATACCATTATGCTAGACTTCAAGAAATATGAACATGAAATGAATAAAACAAGGTATTTTTGTCTACCATAGAACCAACATGTGAAGAAATGGGGCGAACAGATTATTTCCATAAACTATGGCAGGAACTAACATTGGCATGCAATCAGTGTGGTGCCCATCCAGAGGCTACTTAGGGATGGGTGCAGGTATAGGTGATGTATCAGCCGAAATTTGAGGTGAAGTTAGCTAGAAGAAGGAAGGAGAAAGTGGTATCACATAGAAGATCAGGATGTACAAACACATTGAAGGATCCATCAGTAAGGGATGTGCAAAAGATCACAAGAAAGTCAGATGAAACACTCGAGGCAGATACTATTAAGTGTGGCAGACTCAAGATGGCCACAGATCTTTGATTCTTCTATTGAGTGGATTCTACATCTCTTCTCTTTCAATCTGGTAATCTCTGTCTCTGTGAAGAATTGGATAAAATATGGTAGAAATTCTGGTTGGGTTTCTGGATCAGGCCTTTAAATTCTGGAAGCTCTACTACCTGAATCTTGAAATACTGTCTTAAAGTAACTTCTTGATGTTAGAAGCCTGATGACCTTACTTTAAGAATAATGTGGAGAACTCCCAAAACTGACTCCCTGGAGAAGCAGAGGGGATCAGCTGAACCCAATTTCTAGTCATCTCCAGTAATGCCCCACAAATGTCACTAAAACTTGTCTTGTACCCTCCAGATGAGGCTGGCCACAAGATGAATACCACTGTCACCAGTCAATGACAGAATCACTCTGTGAATTCCTAACACAATTCTTCACCTCATATAATCATGAGATATAATACAATGGGTATCATTTCAAGTAATTAAGTGTTAAGGTAGTTTGTTGCATAATAGAGCCAGGCAAGTGAAATATGATGGAGACCCTGGGGTGCTAGATTAAGCATTGTGGATAAAACTGTCTCCTCCCCCATACAGAAATCCTCACTTTATCTTTTTTCAGACAAAGAACCATTTAAAAAAAAACCCTGCCATATCCTATCAACATAATTTCAGAAAAGAAAGGAAAATTTATCTCTAAGAAATTTGGAAGAATAAAACTGCAAAGTAGTGATAACAGCCGGCTCAATAGCACTTATTGTGTGCCAGATACTCTTTTAGGTGCTTTGCATACATTAACTCATCTAATATTTGTAAGAACCTAATGATGTAAGAAGTGATATTCCCTTCATTTTACAAATGAAGAAATTGATTCTTAGAGAACTTGCAAAACATGGCTAAGGCAACACAGCTAGTAAATGGCAAAAGTAAGATACCCAGTGTGGATCCAGACTTTCTAGGATTAATAGTTATGCTGTGATTACCTCCATAGTTCTTAAACAAGTTGTGTGTGTGTGTGTGTGTGTGTGTGTGTGTAAATGATGTAAGGTGTGATGAGCATATCTGCCTTCTTTAGTAGACTGTGAGCTTGTTGAGAAGAGGCAGAGGCCCTTTCCTTTTTCTCATCATTATTTTCCTACTGCTTATCCTAGTGCCTATCACATAAGCAATCACATTGAATGACTGGATGGGTGTACTAATGACAGAATGGTCCTTCAGACTAAATAAACTGAGGTGCATGAAGCACGGTATTGTTCCTATTAGCATGTAGTCATGGATATGTGCAAACTTGGGAATCACTGCTTGTTCCTAAACAGCGTTAAAAAGAAAGCACATACATTGATAAGGATTCAAATGAGCACATACATTCAAGCAATAGAAACCATGTCTCATACCTGACACCAAAGAAGGAAGGTTCTGAGGAATGACTAGACAATGTGAAGAACCACCAAAGTCAGGTCAGAGGCAATTGAGAGCACTGGGTTAAAAACTGTGGGAAGAAAGAGGCATGAAATCATGCCCACATCTTATAAGTCTACTGAAAATCAAGTGTCCAGGAAAAATAAGAGACGTCAGTATATAGGAAAGAGTCAAAAAAAGAAATCATTTCCACTGAGACACAGAGGCTGACTCTGAGATAGGAGGATGAAGGGAAAAGAGGGACCAGCATTGCCAGGTCTGCAGTGCAGGGACAAAGTTGGTTCATTTGAGGGTGTGAGGTGTTGGCTGTGGGGTTGAAGCAGTGTGCGGAAAGTTGAGGCTGGAAGTTAGGAAGGGTTAGTGCTATAATACTGTAGTAGCTCTTAGGATATTGCAGTTAAGACAGTGTGAAGTGATTGGTTTCAAATAGTAAAGTGACATAATCAAATGTGCTCATTTTTTAAATGGCTGCAGATCTGTGCTTATGATTTTATTGAGTATGTGTTATTGTTGGAGACCTTGCTTGGCAATAGAGATGCAAATTATTAAGAAAACATATCTTTACATTTTCAGATCTCACAGTATAATTGGCATGGGAGAACCTGTAGAAAAAGAAAAGCCACTGACACCTTACTATGGTTTCCTCAAAGGCTCATGTGTTGAAGGCTTGGTTCCCAACGCAGCAATGTTCATAGGCTGAGTTTTGGGGAAGTGACTGGATCATGAGAGCTCTGACCACATCAATGAGTTAATCCCTTTCATGAGTTCCTAGCTGAATGGGCTATTTGGAAGAAGAGAAAGAGGTCACCAGAGGTGTGCCTTTAAAAAGTATATCTTATCCTCAGTTTCTCTCTCTCTCTCTCTCTCTCTCTCTCTCTCTCTCTCTCTCTCTCTCTCTCTCCCTCTCTCTCTCTCTCTTTTATTTTTGTCTCTGCTCCCTGGATGTTGTGAGGTGAGCAGCTTTCTTCCATTATATCCTTTCATCATGATGCTTTTACTTTGCCACAAGCCTAAAGAAAACAGTTGTAGTTGATCATGGAAAAATAAATCTTCCCTATTATAAGTTACTTTTCTCTGGTATTCTGTCTCAGTGATGGAAAACTGATTAACACAGATTTCTTAGCTGGAACTGGATGTTTGAAGTGCAGAGCAAGGATATGGAATAGGGAGAATGAATTAGGTTGGAAAAAGGGCTTGATGATGGAAGACAGAACAAAGAAGATGGAAACACTATGGAGATACTATAGAAAGCGAGAGAAGCCTTACAGTTTGAGCAAGATTGATCTTAAAAATGCATAATGGGGCTGGGAGTGCTGGTGCACAGCTGTTATCCTAGTACTTCCCGAGACAGGAAGATAACTGTCTCAGATCAATTTTGAGGCCAGTCTCAGTAATTTTGCAAGACCCTGTTTCAAAATAAAAACTAAGAAAGGGCTGAGGGTGTAGGTCCCTTCTGGGTCCTCAGTACTACCCCTCCCCCCAAAAAAGCATAGTGTGATTATCTTAATCCAGTCTGTGCTCTTTATGTGATATAAAGAGAAAGCACATATAAAATCAAGTTTCCATGAGGTTCCACACTCCACAGGAATAAAGTACCCCAGGGAGTTGCTCTGTGATGCAGAGAGGTAGCCATTTTCTTTTATGGCTTCATTACTTTTATAAATCCCTGAACTAGTCCTCTGTACACAGGAGATGGAGATTTCTTAATTTATGATAAAGTATTCCACCTTTGGCTCCTTGGCATTGTGTCATTAAACTCAGCTTTTCCGATTTGAAGAGTACTATTTAAGTCAGAAGAAAAAGATCTCGCTTTAGCTTTTCCATTTGATAAATAACCCAGTGACCTTGGGTAAACTC
>PVLC010039369.1:0-14301 GCA_004027655.1 Graphiurus murinus
GAAAAGCAGCATTTCCCTAAAGGGAAGACCTCCAACTGTTGACCTGTTATCCAAGGTGACCTCTGCACCGATACTCTAGAACACTTGATAAATTCCAGAGGGATGAGGATGAGGAGGTGTTTATGAAGACCACCTGGGACCCTGTCTCAATTTAGAACCCAGTGATCAGAGGACCTGCGCATGCCCACTCAGGGAAAGTAGGTCCTCAAGAAATCCTGCCCAGGAAAAAAAAAAAAGAAAGAAAGAAAGAAATCCTGCCCAGGGTTTTACAAACAGAGAAGCTAACTCAGACATCTGGATCCTTGGCTTTTTTTTTGAAATGAGGCCTGTGCGAGGTAGAAGATGAAAATTAGGATTCTGAGACCCTCATCCTGTTCTAAGCAGATCTTGGAAGTGAGTTGAATTGAACGACATTATCTTCTCTGACCCTAGTCCTGGCAGAGCATAGGGATTGAATAGAAAGCATAGCACTAGCTTCTTTACCTTTATTCTTTCAATGGATGCTTCTAATCTTAACTGCTGCACAGTTCTCCTAGCCTGGGCTATGTTGTTGGTGCTTGTCGTCTTGCTGGACATCTTGAATGATTGTTCTTCCCTGAAATCTGCAGAGAATTTTTTCAAAAGGTAAATGACAGGCATCATTAAGTTATTCAAACATTCATAACAATGCATGTTACTTTATGGGAAATGGAGGCTCTGGCCTAATTATCACAGCCTCTTGGAGGCTAAAATGCCCCTCAGCAATCCCAGTGGTGGCTTGGGTATTTCAGCTTGTCACTCGTCTGAGCATCCCCATACAGTTTTGATTTGCAGTTTAATCAATGCATTTCAACATACAACAGAATTTTTTTTTTTTTTAACAAAGAAACAAATACACATAAACATTTGCAGTAGCTAAAGGGCCTCCAGTGAAAGTGAGCATCTGCCAACAGAGGCCATGTTACACATTAGTTTGATATTACTACTAGCTACTTTAACAAGGCTGGAGTTGATTTCTTTCAGGCTCTCTTACACAACTATCAGGATGATGCAAGTTCTAGTAACAGAACACTGCAGGCAAGCCCTCCTCTAGAGAGCTGTGCACAAAGAACATTTTTTAGGTGCTACCAAGATGTGCAATAGTTTTGGGAACGTCAGTTCAGCAGGTAACCAAGTCTTTACTCAAGAAAAAGTGAGCACCTCTCAGCTGCAAGACTCTTAATGATAAAGGCTGGTCCCAGCAAATGTCAAATGAGATATATGAGTAGCCGAAAGTGTGAAATAATTAATGAAGCTTTATCATTCCTTCCTCTGACCTCTCCCTGGCCTCATCCTGGTGGCCAAGGAACTTGCTAATCCCATTACTTTCCCCATATGTCTGGCAAGGGTTCACTCTCTTCTTTAGCCTGAGTCCTTGGATTCTAGGCTGCCCCCTCTCCCTAGCTACCTGATGTAAAGCAACTGAAACAGCCTGGCCCTCGAGCTTTGACCTGACTAGTTTAGTTGGTGGCATATTTCAAGAGGAAGGGAGGCCTGGGATGAGTGTTGCCTGGTGCCCCTGCCATATATGGTAAGTTCTCTCTGGGCATGGTGGCGTCTGGAGGAAAACGCAGATCTGGCAGGCCTGGCAGCAGTGTGGCCGTTTCATGACTCATAGGAGCAGGTGGATAGTAGGTGTGCCTCGCCGGCGCTATGTAAGGGCTCAGCAGTCCTAGGGCACCGTGGCGCCAGCAGCAAACCCAGGCTGACTCAACCTTCTGCAGGACCTGCAGCGGTGCAGAAGTTGAAAAAAACAAAAAAACCCACAGCAACTCCAGGGTGTCCGTTGTGTGTGCACCCCCCCCCCAGGGGGGGTGCTCCACACTGAGTTCCAGCAGATTTAGGATGCCTCCCAGGCCACAGCTCAGGGCTCTGGCTAGGGCTTGCACTTTCTGAGAAAGCTTTAGGTCAAATGCACAGATAAACCTGCTTTGAACTTTCCAACAGGTTTCATCAGCAGGCTTTGCAACCCTGGATTTAGACCCTGCCTCTACCACTTACCAACAGGCTGAAATCAGGCAGCCTGCCTCACCTCTATGAGACCAAGTTTTCTCACTTGTAATATAAAGCACTACTGCCCACCTCAAAGGTTTTTGTTTTGTTTTGTTTTTGGATTTAATTGCTGACGCACATCCAGTGTTTAGCAGAGGACCAAGGTGCTCCATAAACTTCAGTGGCTATTACTTTTATCCTGGGGTCACACCAGCACCATGAACTGGAGCCCGTGTTTACTCACCCTCCCTCCACCTGATTAGTGGCCTCCAGGGTTTTGACCCTGAGTGGGGCTAAGGACATCAGCAATTTGAGTGCACCCTAGGCAGTTCTACTACAATCTAGTGTCCAGGCAGAAGAGAAGGGTTGGTGACAGCCAAAGATGAATCCCCTAGGAAAAAAGGAGCCCCAGCAGAACAGGAAACTGGAAGGAGGAAGCAGCACGTGGCAGGGCAGGGTGGCCTTGCCTCGTCCTGGCCTTGAGCGCCCTGGTTTCAACACAGTCCTGGCCCAGCTGCCTTTTCCAGGGATTCCTCAGTCATACGGGGCTCCACCCTAAGGAGAGGTCTAGGATCTGCTCCCGGAGTGTGGGCCACACCCAGCAACCTGGCCTAGCCCTGGCTTCTGCTCCCCAAAATGTGACTGAGGCCGTGAGCAAACTCATTCCATTCCCTACAGTATGTGAAACTGTACAATATGTGAAACCCCCCCTCCCCCTGGTGGCTGTCCTCAGGCCCCTGGCCTCCAGCATGGGAAAAGGATGCCTTTTCTTAGTGGCCTGTGGTTTCCAGTCTGCACCCTCAGGATTTTCCAAAAGTTCCCTTTGCATGAGAATAATGCCAAGCAGTCTCTTCTTCTCAACCTGCAGGGCACAAAGTTTCCAAAGCCTGGGCACTTCTTCCTGTAACTGCAGACAGGTTACACATAGGGGGCCTGGGTTAGTCCCTGCTCCCACCCGTGTGGCCATAAGCAAATGGTCCCTGGTGGTACTCTATTTATAAGAAGTCTGGGTAGGTCCCTCTCAAAGTGGTGAGATAATTGGCATCAAGTACATGGAGGACTTTCTTCCTGCCTGCCTGAATTATAATCAGGACTTAAAATAGCTAACTAGTACAAAGCAATAAAATAAAGTAAAAAAAAAAAAAAAAAGATAAAATCCATGATTCACACTTGCCAGTTCTGATTTCATGCAGCTTTCTTGGATTTCATTTTTGTTCAGATCTCCTTCACTGGAGAACCTTCTCTTTGCTCCTTCAGCTCCTTACTCCCTCCCACTGGGGAATCTTGTGGGTGTGGGTTTCAGGCTCTATAAAGTCCATGCAACACATTGTTTTTTTTTTAGCTGTAATTCCAGCTACTTGGGAGGCTGAGGCTAGCCTGGGTCTCACTGACACCATACTGGATAATAAGAAATAAAAAGGGCTAGAGATATAGTTTAGTGGTATTAGTGTATTAGTCGTACAGTGCCCCTGGGTTCAATCCCCAATACTATAAATAAAAATGAAAATAAAAGGGAAAGAGAGCCAGGTGCAGTGGCGCATGTTTGTAATCCCAGTACTTGAGAGGCTGAGACAGGAGAATCACAGGTTTGCAGCCAGCCTCAGCTCCTTAGGCCCTCTGCAACTCAGTGAAACTCTGTTTCAAAATAAAGAAGAACAAATCAGGTTGCCGGTGTAACTTGAAGGTAGAATGCCCCTGGGTTCAATCCCCAGTAAAACACACACACACACAGACAAAAGAGAGAAAGAGAGACTACCTCACTATATGCCTAGGATAGCCTTGAATTCCTGGGCTAAAATGACCTCCTGCCTCAGCTTCCTGAGCAGCTGGGACTACAGGTGTGAACTGCAGTGCCCAACCTATGTAATAATATTTTTTTGTATTGGGGATTGAACACAGGAGCATTCTACCTTTTAACTACACCTGAACCCCCTTTATTTATTTTTTTTTTAAATTTTGAAACAGGGTCTTGCTAAGTTGCTGAGGGTTTTGCTAAGCTGTTCCAGGCTAGCCTGGAACCTGTGATCCTCCTGTCTCAGCCTTCCAAGTAATGGGATTATAGGCCTGTGCCACCATGCCCAGCTATTCAATACATTTTTAATTCAGCTACTGGTACTTGGTACATTGTGCAGAGGATAAATAGGCAGGACAGGTATAGCTTCTGCCCTCAAAGAGATAAACAACATAAATCAACTAAAAGGACAGTTTTTCCTCTTCTGTTTCAGAGACAGCCCAACCTTGCCATTGCTCTGCAACCCTTTCAAGCTCCCAGCTCAATCCTTTCCTGAAAGTCCCTTCCCATCTGTGGGCACATGGATAACTAGCTAAGGTTTTGGAGATGGGAGATTTTTACTGCTTTACAGACTTACTAAATGCAAAACAGCTTTCTACTGAATATTGTACAGCAGTAGCTTTGGGAAGTCAATTAAATGGGGGATTTGTGGGCATCCCTAGAAAACATTTTACACAGGGCCACTGGAAAAGAACATCAACACTGATTATCACTTTGTTCCTGTGGAGAAATCAGATTGAAACTGTATGGTTTCAAGTTGAGGAGCCTCTTGGAGGGACATGGAGTTCCTCGGCTGAGCTGCCTCTGTCTTGGCAGACGCCCTGCTGCTTGATTCTTGCGTGGCAGGAGGTGCTCCCAGAGCTGGGCCAGCTGCAGCTGCTTTGCTCTGTCTCAGCAGCTGGGCTGGGGCAGAACAAGACTGGGAGGCTGAGTAAACGTGTCTCCATACACCTCCATGCCTCTAGAGGGTCTGCTTTGGTCTTTCCTCAATGGCAAGGGAGTCTGGCTGTTTGTTTGTGCACGTAGCCAGATTCCTTCCACCAAGAACAGCTTCCAAGCAAACACCACCTGATCTTTGTATGGAAGCTGGAGAATGCACACTGCCTTCACATGCATCAATCCAGGAAGCCTCCCTGCAATCCTGCACGGGGCACTGCTATTCCACCCACTTTTTACAGATGAGGCAACAAGTTAGAAAGACTGAGACAGGGGGAGGATCACAGGTTTGTGGCCAGCCTCAGCAACTTAGCAAGGCCTTCTGCAACCTAGTAAGATCCTGTTTCAAAATTAAAAAATAAAAATAAGGCTGGGGGTATAGCTCAGAGGTAGTAGTGCCCCTGGGTTCAATCCCCAGTAAACTCCACACATACCAAAAAAAAAAAAAAGTTGGCTTCAAGGTAACCCAGACTGTCAAGCTTGTAAGTGTTTTCTCTCCAGAAACCATCCTTCTTGTGTGCTCCAAGGACAGGGTGCAATTCTAGTTAAATCGATTCACAAATACCCAGGACATCATGGGAATGTTCCACACTGCAGCTCTTAATCAAAAGTGACTTTGGCCCTCAATGACCTGGAGTCAAGGGCTTGCCAACTACAGTGTTTATGCAACACCCCTTCTGGGAAGAAGGTATCTCGTTTTGTGTATGTAGTGCCTGGAGGGCGGGCTTCTCCTCTCACAGATGCATGAGCTGGGCAAGGACGTTCTCTTGGAGCTCTTGGTCAAGGACTAAGCCCACATCTGGGGGTCCTGAGCCCCCAAGGTCCCATCCTGCCCAGAATGGTCACGGCCTGTGAAAGGTCATGCAGATGGCCATCTGGTGAAACTCTAGCTGTCACTTCTGCAGCCTTGCTTTCAGTTTTATGTAATGGTAACAGATTTGAATAAACACATGTAGTACTTAGCTAGTCAAATCATTTACATTGGTTTTAATGCTGAAGTTCATCTGAATTCTCAGGTTCCTAGAAGTTCCCAGGAACAAGATGTCCCGTTAGGGAAATATGCACATTTTAATCTCTGTTGAAGGGGGGCCTGCAGAGGAGGGTGGGAAGGAAAGCAAGCCACCGGGAAGCCCCAGGGTCTAAATCACAAGCCACTGGGGTCTGCTTAGTAACTGAATCACGGGAGAGCAGCCAACTTTTGCCCCTATGGCTGTAATAAAAGAGCGACTTAAAAAAAAAAAAAAAAGGACCACAAGCTTCCACTTCCCCTCTGATCTCACCTTCCACTTTCAATGTCTTGCTCCAGCTGTCTGCCCCTTCTTCTGTAACAGACAGGCGAGAAGACCTGTGCCATAGGGTTGTTGGGAGAACAGAGAGGAGCACCACGCAACATCCCTGGCATGTGCCAGTGTACCAGCGTTTACTAAATGCTGGGCCCCTGGGTTGAGTGCTTGCTTGGTGGGGGAACAAGGGGAAGATTCAGATAGCTACTGAAAAATTTCAGGGCTGTGTCACCAGGTAGCAACCACTTTCTAATATGGCCTTAGTGGGATTGTGGGGAGTGTGCAGCAGGCTGTTAAGAATGGTTTTTCTATTCTTGGAAGCATTTATTATTCCTACCAGAGCCTGCAGGCCGCAGCCAGGCTGCAGATGTGTTTGGCTGGGCCACACACACCGAGTTAACTCCAGTGTGTTTTAACTGTAAATTGATTGCTGACATTTGAAAAATTGAAAGATTTCATTTTAAAAGAAAGATTTCTGGAAAAATCAGAATATCCTACAAAACTGGGCTGGGTCTGAGTAGTGCTGCCCCTTCAATACCTGCTGGCACACCTGCCCAATTCTCTATTTGAACTCTTGATGCTGCCTTTATATTAGGACCTGGATATCTAGTTCCAGGGACACGGCCAAGGATTAGTCAGGGGATCTGGACTCACTCCTCCTCTGTCCACTTATGCAGCTTGGAGGCCCCGAGTAAGGTTTGGAAACTACTTAAGCTTCAATTTTCTCATGGGATAATAATACTTTTCTCCTTCTTTCTTTATTTCCTTCTCTCCCTCCCCTCCTCTCTATTTATTTATTTATTTTGGCACTGGGGATTGAAGCTAGGGGAGTTTTATCCTCGCCCTATTTTACTTTTTGTTTTGACACAGAGTCTCACTAAATTGCAAAAGCTAGCCTCAAATCTGTGATCCTCCTGTCTCAGCCTCTCAAGTACTGGGATTAGAGGTGTGCATCACTATGCCTGGCTTACTTTCATATCTTAAAGGACTTTTACGATTACCAGATGAAGTATGTGTGGGGTTGAGAGTAGAGTTTAGCGGTGGAGCTCTTTAGAGCATGTGTGAGGCCCTGGGTTCTATCCCTAGCACCCTCCCCCCACCCCCACACACAAAAAAAGGAAAAAAGAGGAGGTGGAGGAAGAAGAAGGTAAAAAGGAGGAGGAGGAGGAGGAGGAGGAGGAGGAGGAGAGAAAACAAAAAGTATGTGATGTCATAGAGACTGCCCTTCTTGAATGTTTAGTGTTGAGCACCTGCATGCTCTTCTCTTGTACCATGTGACATGCACTCAGTTCTTCTCAGTTCCTAATGGACTGGCACTAGGCAGCAGCTCTAGCCTCTTCCTAGCATGCCTCCCTGAACTGCAGGGTTGGGAAGTGGGAACTGACATCTCCCAGCATTATGGGCTGAAATGTGTCCCCCACAAATTCATATGTTGAAGTTCTAACCCCCAGGGCCTCAGACTGTGTCTGTATTTGGAGACAGGATTTTTTTTTTTTTTTGTGGTACTGGGGATTGAACTCAGGGGCATTCTACCTCCGAGCTACAGCCCCAGCCCTATTTTTTTTTTTTTTTTGCAGTACTGGGGATTGAACTCAGGGGCATTCTACCTCCGAGCTATACCCCCAGCCCTATTTTTTATTCTTTATTTTTGAAACCGAGTCTAAGTTGCGGAGTGCCTCACTAGGTAGCTGAGGCTGGCTGAGAACCTGGATCCTCCGGTCTCAGCCTCCCAAATGCTGGGATTACAAGCTTGCGCCACCACGCCCGGCTAAGACAGGATTTTTTAAAAAGAGGTAACTAAATTAAAATAAAATCATTAGGGTGGGCCTTAACCCAGTATGACTGATGTCCTTATAACAAGGCATACAAAGAGAAGACTAGGAGAATCGGTCACCGGCAGCCAAGGAGAGAGGCCTCAGAAGAAGCAAACCCTGCCAGCACTTTGATCTCAGACTTGCAGTCTCCACAAATGTGAAAGCATCAATTGCCGTTGGTCAAGCTCCTTCGCCTGCATATTCCTGGCAAGTGAACACACCTAGGGTCTCCTGCTGCTGGGGCCCTGGTACAGTACATTCAGGTGAGCTCTGACAGGTGGAAGCTAGGGAGGCTGGTTTCCAGCTACTTGGTTTATTTTGCCCACAGCAGGGTGGTGAGCAAGTTGCTGTTTGTGGAAGTGGGGGCACCCCCCAGTGTCTAGTCACAAGCACCCAGGTATGGAGAGGACAGAGAGACAGGAGCTATGGCAGCCTCCCGATCTGCACCTCCATGCCTCCAGTCTTGAGACCATTTGGCAAGCACCTAACTCCCTGCTCTAAAGCCCATTCTGCTAAAACTGCCCAGAGCACTTTGTTTGCTGTAACTGAACCACGAGCAATGCACAATTTTTAACTGGGTGTTTTGTAAACCGTAAATAACTTACAGATTATTAGCTATGATTTATATTACTGCCATGCCATCACTGCTGAACATCCCAAACTCTACACTTGAAAGGAGAGAGGAATAAGACACAATTCTCCTCTCTACCGGAGCTGCAGGCCACGAGGCCCAGGGGCAGTTCATTGAACCTGTGACCAGGTGCGTGCTCTGCCCGCTCTGCACAGTCCTGAGAGCAAAGGGCAAAAGGAACATGCTGCTGGCTTGTGGGGGAGGAGAAGGAGAGGGAGAGGTGGAGAATGTGGTATGGGATGGGGAAGAGAGAGTGGCCAGAGCTCAGCTAAGAGAAGTTTACACCGGCTCAGAACAGGTCTCTCCAGGCCTGAGCAGCTCATCCTGTACAAGTAGCATGCTTTTAGATTTATAAAGTTTCTGAGTTCCATGTCTGGTACTTTCATTAGTTGATTTTTACCTGCCTTCCAGGGGGACATCTCTGAATAATAATGATAAAGGTAATGCATTAAAAATGATTAACTTTCACAATGGCCACCATTTACTGAGTACTTAGTCTGCGCCAGGGAGTAAATTCCATGCATCACTGCATTGAATTTTTATAACAACTCGAGGAGATATACTCTTCTGTCCTGTTAGCTTTACAGATGAAGCAAAGAAGTGTTAAGCAATTCTTGCACAGGATCACAATGGTTTACATGGTGGAGCTGGGCTTGGGGCTATCTGACTCTCAAGATTATGGTCTTTCTCACTACTTTGTGCTGACAGCCTCTGAACAGCAGGGACACAAGGAAGGAAGCATGAGAAGGGAGGGGCAGGTGACACCAAGCTCCTTTCAAGGGACTGTGGCTCAGCCAGACAGGTGGTCCCCACAGCAATGTCAGGAGAACGTGTGGAGCTAAGCAGCCTTGCAAGAAGACGTTGTTCCTATTTAAAAGAATAACTGCCCCAGATTCCAAGTAAAGCTATTGCTAAAGACACAAGACATTCCCATCCTCCTCCAAGCCCTAGAGAAGCTGGCAGGGAGCCATGAGAATGAGCCAACCCTGGTAATAAATCCAGAAGGAGAGGGAGCTGCAGAGCCCGGGCAGTGAGTTGCTAACTTCACTGTGTGTCCAAAACACACGGGGTACTTTTTAAATAAACCTGCTTCAGTAGGTCCAGGGCAGGGCCCAAGAATCTGTATTTACAAACTTCCAGCTGGGTGTGGTGGTGCACACCTGTAATCCTAGTACTTGGGAGGCAAAGGCAGGAGGATTGCAGGTTTGAGGCCAGCCTCAATAACTTAGTGAGACCCTAAAAAACTAAGGAGATTCAGTTTCAAAAATAAAAAATGAAAAGGGCAGGGGGTATAACTTAGAAGTAGCATGCCTCTGGGTTTAATACCCAGCCCAAAAAACAAAACAAGACAAAATAAAGAAACAATAACAAAAACCCAACTTCTTAGGTGATTCTGATGTAAGTCCTTGTTAGAAAAACTGATGATGACCAAAGTCTCTGCCTCTTGATCCTGCCCATGTTTATTTCTACCCTGAAATTAAAACAGATGAATTTAGAAAAATGCCACCTCCTACCTATGCTTCATTTTTCAAAGCTCTGAGCAAGTTCTGAAAAATTCTAATCCTTTTAATGACCTTCACCTATAGAACTGTTTCCTTCAGCTTGAAATCACTTTTCTCATTTAACATACTTCTTTGCTACAGAAGTTTAATTTTGTTTTCTTAACAGCCATTTCCTTCTGCAAAGTGTCAAGATGCTTGACACTCTTGTTCCTGCCTTGTCCCATGGCATCCCTTCACTACAGCGCTCACTCCTCCCCCTGACCAGGCAGCCTCAAGGATCAGTCCTGGGGCGAGGAGGCAGAGCCAACAGATCCTCTGCAGCCAGATAAATTCAAATCCAGGCTCATCACTCACTTCTCCAATGTGCTTTACTTATCTGAGCCTCAGTTCTCTCATCTATATAATGGGAAAGGATGGCTGGGTGCGGTGGCACATACCTGTAATCTCAGTAGTTGGGAGGCTGAGAAAGGAGGATAGCAGGTTTGAGGCCAGACCGAGCAACTTAGTGAGACCCTGTTTCAAAACAAAGCAACAACAATAAAAAATAATCAAGTAAAAAGGGCTGGAGGTGTAGCTTGGAGGTAGAATGCTTCTAGGTTCAATCCCCAGTGCCAGGAAAAGAGAAAGAAACAAAGAAAGAAAGAAAGAAAGAAAGAAAGAAAGAAAGAAAGAAAGAAAAGGGATAATAATAGCACTGACCTCAAAGGATTGCTTCTAGGATAAACTGAGAGGACACGTGTCAATTAGTCAGCACTTGCCTGACACACACTGGTCCTCAGGGGAAGGAGAGGATGCTCTCTCCACCCAATGACTTTATCCATGACCAACACACTCCACATAGAGCCGTGACCTTTACCTCAATTCCAATGTCCAAATGGTAGTCTATTGAGATTTACACTTGCATGGACACAGTCACAGGCAAAACCCAACGGAATACCACTGTCTGTCCCCAATCTTTCTGATGTCTCTTCTTGATGAGTGACACCTCCATTGTCCTGGTCACTGAGACATCCTTTTGTCTCATCCTGCCTTCTAATTCCTTAGACCAAGCGCTATCCAATAGAAATGTGAGCCACATATGTGATTTAAAATTTTTCACTGGCCACATGAAAAGAAGAATAGAAAAGAGTGAAATTTTAGTATGAACTAAATTGATGTGTAATCTTTATAAAAATTATTGAGGTAGTTTACATGTTTTAGTCCTAATCTTTGAAACCTGGCATATATCTTACACTTGCAGCACATCTTGGTTTAGACCAGTCATGTTAGAACAGTCACAGTATCTTACTGGACACTGGCTGCTATATTGGACGTTTCAAATTTTCTTGACTCCTACTTTGACAGGCCCTGCATTTCTATTTTCCCCATTCTCCTGGTGTTCATCTTACCTGCATCTTGGCTCCCAGTACCTCAAGCCAGAGCTACTGCCTTAGCCAGCTGTAACTCCTGCCCAGACTCGCCCTTTAGCCTAATCTCTCCTGACCACCATGTTCAGATGCAGCACCACTTCCAGCTCATTCCTTTGAAAAGCTGGCTTAAGCAAGTTCCAGGGGTTTCCCAGGATCCCCTCAGAAAAGTCCAAAGGGCTCTACCTTGTACTCAAGATCCTTGCTAATGTTTCTGCTCCCACAATAAAAACCTTAATCATGAAGGAGCTTATTTCTATTTGGAGCTTGCTGAATGCCAGGCCACCGATTATATGCCAGACTCCGTCAGTACACTATCTTACTGAATCCTCATAATAGTCATATGAGATAGGTTCTACTTATCCTCATTTTACAAATTAAGAAACTGAGGCACAAGCCAGGTGTGGCTGAGACTGGAGGATCTGGGTTTGTGACCAGCCTCAGCTACTTAGTAAGGCCCTCTGCAACTTAGTGAGACCTTGTTTCAAAATAAAGAATAAAAAATAGGGCTGGGGGTATAGCTCGGAGGTAGAATGCCCCTGAGTTCAATCTCCAGTACTGAAAAAAAAAAAAAGAAACTGAAGCACAAGGAAGTTAGGTATGTTCCTAGTGTCAAACAGCTAGCAAGTGCTTAGCTGGGGTTTGAGCCCAGTTAGGCTGACTGCAAAGGCGAGGTCAGAACCTCTGTTGCTACTTGGCTGCAGCGTCAGGCCCTAGTTCTGGCCTTGTGGGCTGTGTTTTTAAGTTCCACCTACATTCTTCCTCTCAAGTTCTCCACCTGCTTCTCTTGGCTTATTTAAATTCTCTCATTTCAAAGTCCAGTAGGTGAATTTTACCTCTTCCAAGGAAGGTCTCCCAAACTACATTTGTTTACAGTGACTAAATGCTTTTATGAATTATTCCTGCTAGATGCTTATAGTTCAGGAGATCAAGGACTCCTCAGGGGCTGGCCATGCATGGAAAGGGCAGGCGGGTGAAGTTGTCATGAATACTCTAAAATTGTATGCAAAATTTGGTGTGTGTATCTAGGTTTTTGTTTGTTTGTTTTGTTTGTTTGTTTTCTTGAGGAGAGGAAAAGTTTTGTAACATCATTTGTTTCAGTGCTTAATTGTATGCTATTTAATGCCTATTATGCAACTGATATTGTGTAAATATTGTCTTCCTCCTAAACTGTGAGCTCTGTAATATAGCAACTACCTTTATTCATTACTTGCTATGTGCCAGCTACTGTATTAAAAGTACTCTCTACAGATGTTAGTTCATTTAGTATTCTCTGCAACCATAACATGTGGGGTTTATCAGACCTGTTGAGACCAAAGCTCAGGAAGGTTACATAGTTTGTCCAAGATCACATAGCTAGAAGCAGGATTTGCATCCAGATTTCAATGACTTCAAAGCTATGTCCCAACTGAGCAGGTGAGGCTTCGCATGCCACCTTCCCTGTCATATTGACTAATGCAGAGAATGAGGTTTCAATAAATACCCAGGTTAGGTCAAGACGTGCGATGGAGCAACCAACACATCAGCTACTATGAACCTATCACCTGGGGGTGTTTGTGTGCCCAGTGTTTGTTTTCTTAGAAACAGGATATACCTTGCTGCTCCTTGCTACAGATATCTTGCAAAATACTGACTATTCTGAGCCAGTGGATACCCACCTCCCTGGTTCCCTGCACAGCTGAGAAGCCCTGGGGGAGCTCCTGGGGTTCCCACACACTTGATTAGGGCCCACTGCTGACTCTGAACTTTCACCTTCAGCATGCAACAGCCACTTGTGTGAAGCCCAGGTTCTAAGGGCCACATTGCTCTGCATACTGCACTCCATACAGATTTCAGCTGTTGAAGGTGGGCCCCTGAGGAGCTGCCCTCTTATGTAGACCCACAGAGGTGTAGGATCCAGCCCCTTCCATGCTTTATTGTGCCAGGATCCAGCCATGCACAGAGATGTATGTTTACAGTCAACACTAAGAGTGACCCTACAAACAAGTGTTATTTTCCACCTAGTGTAGCAAGACTGGCTTGAGAAAAGGTTTGCTTCTATCTGCATGGCTGGTATAAGGTGACCTGATGTTTTATGCGTTTACTCAAGAATGAATGAATAAATGAGTGGATGAACAGCTACTGAATATTAAAAATAAAAGGTAATGTTTACAGAGTGCTTTTTTCTGTTTTAGGTACAGCGTTAAGGGCTTTATGTTCAGTTTGTTTACTCTTCACGGCATCCCTGAAGAGATTACCATTACTTCATTAAGTAGCTTTCAAATGTTAGAGAGAAATATAAGAAAACAGTAAACATTTTGAATAGTTTTTAACTGTTTACAGTTTCCAGCTGTTTAAGTAACTGTTGAGGGTCTACAACACAAACTAGTTCTCCTAGAACTCTAGATTTTCCCAGGCAATCACTGTTACCAGTTTCTCGTGTTTTCTTTGGATGACATCCCATGAACACATGATATGAGTATGCATTTATCTGTCTTAAAAAAATGCAAATAGGAACGTGTTGAATGCATTGCTACGCACCCTGTTTTTATTTTAACAAACACTCTATTTTGGAGATCAGGTTAAAGTTAGTATTCAATAATAATACCATCTGCCAAACAGGGATGCTAAAGCTCTCAAAGATACCTATAAAACAAATGCCAGGGCTGAAGTGAAGCCTGGTGCTTCTAGACACTGTTCCACACCACATGCCTCTTGCACTCCCAGAAACCTAGAAGCAGGCACCACCGAAAGCAGAGGAATGGCTAATGTCGTTTATAATCTAACGTGGATGCAGGAACATTCGCCCGTTACCTCCCTTTCTTCTCTCCCATTAGGTGTTTGGGTTTTTGGTCTTGTTGAAATGCACTCTTAGGGAGTGAGCTCTTATCTGCTCAGCAATAATAGAAAGCATGTACTCGCTGCTCAAGGTGGACCAGATGCTAGGC
>PVLC010039370.1:0-14120 GCA_004027655.1 Graphiurus murinus
TCAACAAGTGCATATATTATCAAAGAAGGTAAGTCTAACTAACAGGGAATTTTACCTTTACTTCAATTTTTAAATGGAATTGTTACTAAAATATAAATTATGACTTCTTTTACTGTGTATTGTCAACACTTTTTTGATTTTGCATAGACTATTATTTTGAAATTATTTTCACTTCTTCGGAAACACAAGGCATGCAGAAAAGTAATTTTGTAAAATTTAGTTTATGGCATCAAATCATCATATTTTGAGCCACAAGCAATTGCCTGTGTTTAATCATTTCAACCTTTTGAAATGGCAATTTCCTATGGTTTAGCCTAACACTTACTGTACTTTGAGAATTAAATATACATGGTCAATGAAATTTCTTAGCTACCCCTAGAAGCTCCCTGAATCCACTCAAGACCTTTAGTCATTTTTTTCAGAGAAAACATGTTTATTAAACATGCCCCTGTTTAAATAACATGTGACACAGAATGCCATTAAAAGCACTGAAGATAAGGTAAGATTTTTTTTTTTCAGATCTTCGCCACACTGAGAGAGCAAGTGCTAATTAGTGACAGTGCATAATTTGAACAATTGCTACTGACAGGGTTCTTTGTAAGCCTATATTTTAAGGTTCTGACAAGATCCCTTGATTCAAAATTAAATCAGCTCCATCCTACAACACTCAAAGTAATGAGAACTCCCATTAATATAGAAATAGGTAGTTCGGTCAGGCACAGATTACATCTGTTACTACCAAGTCATTCTTCAGGGCCAAGAAGGTCATTTATAATTCATTAAAATAGCATGCTTCTGTACAACTAGGATTTCTTTATTTTAATAATGGTATTAATTTACAATCATATATTAAACTAATATTGATGGAAAAAAAAGTTTAAAGTAACATCTTTTGCATTTTTGCCCCTCCTTAACACCCTGGCTCATACTCCTCTCCTCCTCCTCCTCCTCCTCCTCCTCCTCCTCGTCCTCCTCCCCTTCCTCCTCCTCCTCCTCTTCTTCTTCCTATTCCTCTTCCTCCTCCTCCTATTACTAGGGATTGAGCACATTGATATTCTACCTCTGAGCTACACCTTCAGCCTTATTCAATTATTTATTTAGAATCAGGGTCTTCCTAAGTTTCTGGGGATCATCTCAAACCAGAGATCCTCCTATTTCAGTCTCCTAAACACTATCTCAGCCTTCTAAGCACTATTTCATAATATGTCTATTTTTTAATATGTCTAGATCAGTATTTTGAATGTAGTGCATACAATATGTTGTTTTGGGAAAGGAGGGGAAAAGATAAGATATTGAAGAAAACACAGGAGAACAAATGAATAGAAAGATAGAAAAAACATTCATAGAAAAAAATAACAAAGTTTGCAAAGTGTTTAAGAAACCTTATTTCCAATTAATTATTTTTCAAGTTTCTACAGTATGATGTTTCATCTAAGCATGATATCTTCCATGCACCTAGAAAGATCTATAAATTAATTGAGAACTCCTTCTCATCATGGCCCTTAAATAGCATTCTACTGCCCAGCTACATTTCAGCCATTTATTTATTTATTTACTAATGTATTTATTTATTTATGTATTTATTTTGAAACATAGCCTCATTAAGTTGTGAAAGGTCTTGCTAAGTTTTTGAGGCTGGCCTTGAACTTGCCATCCTCTTCTCTCAGCCTCCCCAGTATTGGGATTACTAGTATGCACCAACATGCCCAGATCCAAGCAAAATTTTTTAGATGAGTTGTGTTTCTGCCCTCCTGCTTTTCATTTCTGAATCATAACTTTATTCTCTTGGTGCTTTATGAAATACACCCAAATATTAACAGGTGTATTAAGATAAAAAATTCCTTATATTCTAACCAAAGTGTTTTACCAGTAAGGGGAAAATACTTGGGTGCCAATTTTAATCTAAGTTTTGGGAGAAGCCAAATGACATCTTATCACCAAGCATCAATATTTACACAATGGATTACTAAGAAGCACTTCAATTCCCTTGTGTGCCAGAGAGAGACTAAATACTGAGTGTATAGAGACACCAAAGCCTCTCTAAACATAATAATATAAGATCTCACCTTACTTTAAGAATTATTTTGAACTAATTATCCACCTTGAGACAAAAAAGCTCAAAAATAACACTTAAATATTTTTTTTTAAAGTCTGAATAATACCTTATTAAAGTTAGCAATGTTTGCAATCCTACACAGAAACCCAATTCTCCAGACATGGAGTCATGAAAAAGTCTAACACTATATAAGCCAAGTAAGTCTCTTTTTAGGCTTTCAACACCATTGCAGTGTCTAGTTCATTTCCTGGAAGCAGAATATTCTATTTTGAGCATCCCTCATTGTAATTCTGCTCAGAACAGAGAGTACCTGTAATGGAAGTTGTTAACCCTCCTCTGGACCTCAGTGATCTCCAGCAAATATTTGGGGCTTTCTGCATTCCACATTCGGGTAATCTTTATCCGTATAAATATATGACCCCAATTTTCTTTCTTTGTAACACAGTATAATGTTCATCAATGTTTTGTAATGTTAACATTTTAGTTAGTTATTCTTATCTCTCTATAGAAAACTACATTTAAAAAAAAAGTTCAAAAATCTCCCATAACTTAAAAATACTGACAACATCTTGGCATAATTCTTTTTTATCTTTTTCTTTTTCTATTTACACAGTAAGGCATTTCTGCTTATGATGAAAGTTGTATATCAAACCACTTTCCATGATTTCAAAGTCCATTGTTCATCTTTACTCTTCACAGTGGGATAACTTTTGTAGAAGTGCAACATGACTTATAAAAGTTATGCTTAATTTTTCCCAACTCATTATTATAAATTAAGTGTATGAGTTTATTCACAACCAGTGCCTAATTATAAAATCCATGCTGTTCTATTTTACCATAAATATTATAAATGACCACTATATACTTATTTTTATTTTGAATCATATTGATTATATTTCCACAAAATAGGAACACTAGAAATAATGCACTAAAATTGGTTTAATGATTTTTTTTAAGGAAATGATGTCCTGCAAACTCAATGTCTACATTTGCAGTTAGAGAATATTGTTGTGGCACGGGGGACGATAAGTGGTGCCGAAACCCGGGAACCTGGCACAAGGAACTCTCTCGAACAGGGGTAAGTTCGCAGTGACTAAGTCAAGGGTAACGAAGAAAGTGACGGAATACAGGCCTGTTTAAAGTTCGCAGTAAAGTGACGGAGTTTAAAGTTTGCAGTGGGTGAAAGCGACGGAGTTTAAAGTTCGCAGTGGGTGACAGAGTTTAAAGTTCACAGTAAAGTGATGGAGTTTAAAGTTCGCGGTAAAGCAACAGAGTTTAAAGTTCAAGGTGGGCGACGAGTTTAAAGTTTGCGGGTAGCAACGGAGTTTAGAAATAGTTTAGTACTAAATTCAAAAACAGCTATGGGATCAAAAGTCTAAGAGTTAGAGCACAAGATGGCGGCCAGGGGCAGGGTTACAAAAGGGGAAGACGACCTGCTGGGCGAGTGGGGTAGCTGCGCATTGACGAGATGCGCCCGGCAGCGCCACCTGGCGTGCCGCCACTGTATAATTCCCGTACAAAGGCTGAACCGCGGGGATGGGGGGAATTTCTCAGCCAGAGTATCTTCCCTGTTTTTGAGGACCAAAATAATAAAAAATATCATGAGCCCCTAGATTTTAAGGTGGTCAAACAGATAAAAGAGGCAGTAATACAGTATGGGTCTCAGGCTGCTTCCATTGTTGAGTCCCTCACTGTCAAAGCCATGGCTCCAGATTATCGGTCTAATTTGCTAATTTGGAAGAGAGGTTCTGTTTGTGTGTTTCCACAGGACAAAGACTTGCCGATTTGGGTCCCGGAGTGGCTGGTGAGGCCTGCAGCGGAACCCTCAACGAGCCAAGATGAGGCTGGTGGCGCCAGTGTACCTGACGACCGTGGGCCTGATGGTCCTGGGAGCAATGCAGTACCTATGGGGAGTGCTGATGACATGGCACAGCCCTCCTCCAAGCCCTAACTCAATTTGGGTTAATGCAAGATTCTCTTACTCCTTCTCTCCCACATTTCCCACTGCCACCAATTAGACTTTTCATGGCTATAATTTTACTTATCAGAACCCCCTGCAGGCAACCTCAGTTAACCCCTTTGACATCTGGTGGTTATGTAACCATTTGGGGGCATGCATGGTCATTTCAGCTCTGTCTATATTTCTTGGTAGCCATTGTCGTCGGGCTGGTGCAGTGCATGTGTCTTCTGCGGGCCAGCCAGAAATAGCAGCAGCGAGCGATGTTAAAAGAGCTTGCAGCCCTTGAGGCTGACATCTCCCCCAGAGTGTGGCTTAGCATGCTAGATCGGTAGTCAGTGACGGGTAAGATCGAGCTCGATGCTATACCAACCTAAGACAGGAAGGTGGTCCTGATACCACTGATCCGATGACAGGTAAGGATAGCAACTGAAGACTGGCAACCTAAGACAGGCACGATCTACAGCCATTGTATATAAACAAAAAGGGGGAGATGTTGGGGTCTTTGCCCAGCGGGCCCGGAGAGACTTCGCCTCAAGATGGCGCCTGGCAGAGTGCCAGGAGCAGCTGCAGGTGGTAACATCCTAGGACTGTGCCAAGTCAGAGCGCATGCGCCAGCACGTCAGAGCATGGACAGTGCGTGCCCAATAGGGGGCTGTAGTGTTACTTAAGTTGCCTGAGTGATCTACTCCCTGATAGGCTCACTGGGTTTCCCTCTTTACAGCTCCTCTGATACCTGACAGGAAGATAAGGAGTCTCTCCTGTGAGGAGAAGGAGTAAGAGACTAGGGAGGGAGTAAGAGAAGAGAGAGAGAGAGAAGAATAAAGAAGCTTGCACCATTCCTGTGTGTTTGTCGTCTCTTCGGGCCCTCGTGGGCAAGGGTCTGGCGTGGGGGATGATAGAATATGATGTTGCAGGAGGAATTACAGGGGAGAGAGTAACTGCCCCACCTCTGGGCTAGTTTGCTTCCATGCAAGCCTCAGGTGTGTCACATAGTGGACTTATAACTTTGGTCAAGTATTTATAATTTCTATTTCTTCCTTTCTTTGTTTATAATATAAGAGTAATAGTAGCAGTACACCTACTTCACAAGGTAGCAGTTAGGATTAATGAATTCATACTTGCAAACTCTTAACATGGCATCTAGTGCATAGAAACTTGCATATATATATGTTAATTATTGTGTTAGAGAAATATATATATGAGGTTACTGATGCTTTTTCTAATTTTTTATTTTTGTTAAGTATATGAATTTGTGCTACTTTATGTCTTTACTTCTTTCAGGTTTGTACCGTACTTTAAAAACAGAACCAGAGAAATAAGTGTAGAGACCAGAAGCGATTGGAAGCATCTGACCAGGCAGGGTAATAGCTGTTAGTCACTGAGTTGAGCAGATTGTAGCTGGCAGGATAAACATGATTGTGACTGATTTTAAGATCCCCAAAGCATGACTGAATTCCATTTATCCAACTCATTACAAAGAATGGGTTAACCCTTTGTTGTGTCTCCAAGCTGAGCTCCACTGTGGGAAGTTCAGAGAACCCGAATTCCCCAGGGAAGGGGGATCCACTTTGGGGTGTCCATTCCTCCTCCCTGGATTTTTCACTAATGCTTCCTAAATGTTCATGGCTAAATTAGCTGCCCCTGTAATTATATAATTCAATAAAAACCTTGAGTAATCTGGCAAAATGTACATGTGAAAATAAAGGGCACCAATGCTTTTGCAAGTAAGCTGACATATTTGGTGAGAATTGACAAAGCTGCTTCTCTAAAAATATCAATGGAAAGCTGTCACTGAATAAGGTATACGTGAGGCCTCTGTAAAAAGTATATAGAACTCATAAAACCCAGTAGGCTTTCAAAGACCCATGGCTTTTCAAATGGCATCACATCAACCTTTTACTTTAAAGAATGGTGCCTTTCAATTGCACAGTAAGCAGTATATGTGGGGTTTATCCAAATACAACTTCCTGCAAGATAATCAGAAAAAAAATCAAGATGATTAAAATAAAAGATTTGATCACATCCACCCAGATTACATTTGCTGTTTTTTTATGTATTTATTCTGTTTTATATTAATATGCTTTGTTTTTAGAGAAATTGTAGGTTAACACAAAATTGAGTGGAGAGTAGAATTCCCAATTAGACCCTCTCCCCAATGTTTTCATCTTCCACAACTATAGGACAAGGCCCCAGTCAGGACAATGACATTGACACACTCACCTTATTCAGACACTACCATTTTTACAGACACCCTTGTATACATGTACGGAGTTGTATGCAGCTTTATCAAAGTGTCGATTTATGAGACCACTATAACAGTTAACATGCAAGACACTTCCATCCCCAAATCCTTCAGACGACTCTGTATAACCGCAGAGCAACTGGAGCCATATTTATTATGGTATACACTTATGGCAGGAGCCAAGCAGTGTTCTGAGAGAATCACAAATGTTAACTAATTTAACTAAGAAGAAGAAATTGAAAGAAAGGGAAATGCCAATTTCTGTAAGTCAAACAGCTCATTAGTATCATGGTTTTCCATTAGATTTGAACCCAAGTCCTTAGGTCACAAATTTAGAACCTCTACTGACTCAAACTTGCATGATTACATGTTCTGAGTTAAAATATTAAGAACTCAATTTTGCATTTTTAATGATTCATCACTTTAATCATTCTTTTCAATTATCCAATTAAACACTGCTCTGAGATGAACTTACAACAAGACTTACTTTCACAGTTCAAACTTACACAGTTTTCTTACCCAGACAAGAATGTGCGAAATTACATGCAAACCATCTCTTCATGCAATGAAATCTAAAAAGAAGTGTATCATGTACTTAAAATTTATCTAATAAATATAGAATTGATTATAAGTACAAAAATACTAAAAATACAAAAAAATTGAACATTGTGGTTCACTAAAAGGATCACCTTAACTTTCACTTATTTCTAGAGCAGGTGGACAGCTGATTACTCTTAAGGAATACATTCCTTGATATGAAGATATTTTGCCTAGTCATAAAACAATGGATAGCTATCTAAACATCTATTATATGTAAGGGTTTTAATTGATATTAGTCCTTAGTTCTCATCTTGTTCTAATTGAGTCTACAGTACAAGGGGTGAATACTGGTTTATGATAATGCATAGAGAAAAAAGTAACCTGCAAATTAGATGGAACTAACTCCTCTTTACAAGATGGAAGATCAGTGGTCAAGAAATATTTTATTATGAGAGAGATGACACTTAAGGGAGACTATATTAAGTGAACCAGACAAGGAAGAAGTGACTTCAGCAGAACGAGTATACAGAAAAAGTGACAGTCAAGAAAGTAGGTGCTTCTTTTGGGAAAACACTGAGGCCAGACATGGTATGGAGTGAGGTGTCAGATGACAAAGTCCACTCTGATGTAGACAATGAAAAGATTCTAGTTACATGGGGGCGGAGAAATGGCATGGCCTGATGACTTTCAAGGAAACAATAAAGAAGTAGTAGGAGCTGCATTTTGTCATATATGGTAGGTGACATTAGCAAAAAAGGAAGCAAATAGAATTTTAGTCGACTCCTAGAACCACTATTGTTGCCTCCTTACTTTTCTCAATTTTGGATTCTGTCTGTTGGCATTTCCAGTGAGTACTGTTCAGGAAGCTGCTATGAGCAGTGGTCATGAGCTTTTACTTTGTATTAAGATATATCTCTTTCTGAATGCCATGACTTTTCCAATTTCTAGCTGAGTGATTAAGTTAGGCACAACATTGCTTACTAGTGCAGAGTTTATAAAATATGGATAATAATTAAATCCATCTTATGAGTTGTTTTTAAGTTTAAATTAAATTATAACATAGAATACAGCAGCCTCTAATAGTAACTCCTCATCTAACAGTAGATACTCTTTTCTCCTCCTTGCCACAGCAGATTTTCTTGTCTGCTTTTGTGGTATTCATCATAACTTGCTGGAATTTCAGCCTGAATTCTCTGAACTACATTGCTCTCTTGCCAATAGCATCTTAATTCACTAAATGATGTGTCTTTATCTAATTATGATTGTTTCCTGTGTCCACCACCAAGATGTGCTTTGGTTTGAGATTGCTTTGTATGTACTTTGTGGATAGACAAATCATCCTTGAAGATGATAGCTCCCTAATATCAACATGTATTGTAATCAGTAAGAGGGCTTGCAAAAGCCACCAATTCTATGGCGGGTCTAGGAACTTTCCTTCCTGACAAATTCTAAGGCGATTCTGATTCTGCTGGTCTGGAAGCTACATTTTTGAGAACCATGGCTACATCATCTGGATATGAACATCATCACATTGCTGACTCACTGTTGTAATTCATTAGCTTCAAGTTTTAGGAAAGTGAGTAAGATTGCAAGTCATCAGGGATCAAAAGCATTCTTTTCTTTTGAAGTGACTACCACGTTGTCATAGTCAAAATGAGATATAGGCCTAAAGATGTGATATAACAAAACAGTTGAACTTGGTAGCTATGTTCTCATTGGATCAAACTTGTATAAGAATCTTTTTTTTTTTGTACTGAGCCCAGGGGCATGCTATCTCTGAACTATACCTTGACCAATTTTTATTTTTATTTTGAGATAGGTTATCAGTAAGTTGCCAAAGCTGACCTTGAACTTGTGAACTTCCTGATTCATCCTGCTAAGTACTGGGATAAAAGGTGTGTGCCACTGTACCTAGCTATAATTTTGAGTAGGCTACATGTTTGTTCTTCTATGTTGTGGTACACAATAGTACTACTGCTGCTAATATTTCGTATTATTGAATGAAAGTTAAAAAGTAAAAAAAATCTAAAAAATGATAAAAGTTAATTCTTAATTCTATTACCTTATTTATAAAATTCTCAAAGCTTAGTAATTTTATTGCACACTATTAATTACTCAGGAGAGAAGATGTAATTTCACCCCACTTAAAGGCTAATAATTTAACTGCTTGCTGAATTAACCACTTGGTTCTGGAAGGCAGGAATCTACCACTCATAGCCAAGCCTGTCCCATGAGGGATCTCAGTTTCATGGTACATCACTGAAACAGCCCCATGTAGACAGTGGGTATGCTGGAGGCAGACTTGGGGAACCCACCTATTTTATAGCAGTCAGTGAGGAAGCCTGCTCTTTTTCCTACAGGGACTATAATCTCAAAAGCAAATGTCATTTAATGTAAACAAGAGCCTGAGAAATGCCCAGGGGTATGTAAGGTCAGGAGAGGTCTTCAGTCAAGGGTATATGAGTAGCTACATTCCCTGGCTAGAACCTCCAAACAAGCTCTCAAGGTCCATGTGTGAGGTGCCTGCAGCACCCTGTCCTAACACACATGCCTGTTAAAATATAGAACACTGCTCTCTTCATCCTAAATTCTGACAACACGTTCATTTGGTGGTAGGATTTTTTTTTTTAAGAGAGAATTCTAAATATACCTCCTAGGTTTGGGGGAAAAATTGAAAATTCTCAAATGAGAATCTGATATCTTTTCAAACTAATGCCCTATTCCATAGATACACTTGCCTTTACTGCCTTGTTTTTGCAAGAAGTTCTATAAATTTTAAGACATGAATCAAAAAGGAATCACACATTTGAAAGAATGTGCTTACTCTGTGAGAGATAAATGCAATATGCCTTCCTTTGATCAAAGGGGGGCTTCTGAAGAATTAATTCCGCTGTAGACACAGAGGGAGAATCTGTTCAACATCTTTGAATTTCATTCTGACTTTTCAAATGGTGCACATTCCTCTGATTTTTTTTTAAATCATGTGTCATTACATTTTCCTAATTTATCATTTGACAAGTTCAAAGAGCATTAAAGAAGAATTTCAATGAATGATTCTTTAATCCAAGGCCTCCTTCAATTTCTATCTTAATATTGCAATGTTCCCCAGCTGAGCTCTAACCAAGATTCAGTATGAATGTTTATGAAATGGATAAACTCTTCCTGTCTTTTGCATTTATTTTAATTAGTTGCTCAAGAGCTTTTAGGGGTGTTTTCAGGGTTTAGGAAAAGGGAATGAGGGAGATAAGTACAAAATGTGAGATATAGTCACAGGAGAGACTGGTAGTGGGGGGTTGGGGGGAGAGAGAGAGAGAATATGAATATGAATGGCTTTTGGCTTTCCACCATGGTAGACTACTTAAGAGAGAGCTCTATAAAGACAATGATTTTTTTATTAGAAGCTGAAGAAGTTGTTAAATCATAACAATTTAACAACACAATACTCTCAGATCTTGTTATAGTTGGATTACAGGGAAAAAGGAGATGCAAGTTTGGGATATGATCAATTTTCCCTCCCTCCATCTGAGACAGATTGTTCCTGTCTCTCATGAGTTTTGGTGCTCTGAGGACTTCTACAAGTTGCTTGTAGCGGCAGTGCGTGTATCTTGATGAGGGACCCAGTACAGATGAAGCTGTGCAAATACAGTAGAAATATCTCTAAGAACACCCAGTGAAAAATATATGTAGTAGATAAGAGTCAGTACTGCTGAGCTCCCATAGTTATAAAGGGCTGGATCTCAATATTCTGCTAATCACTACAGCAATATCTATGTAAGCAAGGTTCTCCTCACAGATTAGTGGTAGGACTCTAAAATAACAGGTACACTTCTAAGACCTTGGTATGGGTCACTGTGATACCTAATTATACCATTATGTCAAGGAATATATATATAGAACAGGGAGGATAAATAATCCCAGCATTTGGGAGACTGAGACCGGAGGATTCGGGTTCGCAGCCAGCCTCAGCTCTCACTCTGCAACTTAGTGAGACCCTGTTTCAAATTAAACAATAAAAAATAGGGCAGGGGGTGTAGCTCTCGGAGGTAGAATGCCCCTGAGTTCAATCCCTAGTATCACACACACACAAAAAAGATAAACTAACTATAAACAAAGAAAAAAAAAAAAAAAAAACAACAACAACAATGGGTTAAGCTGGGTGTGGTGGTGCAGACTTGTAATCCCAGGATTTAGGAGGCTGAGATAGGAGGTTGGAGGACAACTTCAGCAAATAGCGATACTCTCAACAACCTAGTGAGATCCTGTTTCCAAATATGAAATAAAATCAGGCTGGGGGAGTAGCTTGAAGGTAGAATGCCTCTGTGTTCAATCCCCAGTACCACAAAACAAAACAAAAAACAATGGGTTGATTCACTGAATTTTTTACCATTCAGGCAGTGTGTCTGACTTTGTGCAACAGCAATATTAAAAACGAAGTGCAACGAATAGAGTAGCTGCCCCATGAACTTTTCTTAATGCACACATTAGTAATTTTTTTTAATAAAATCATAAAGAGATGATTTCACTAATATACTTGTAGAATAATTAGATAAGTTCTAAACATTGTGCCTTATTTAACTCTTATCTTATTAAAGTTGCAAGCTTTAAAATAATCAGTTCTTTAGATGACACTTTTAAGTAACTTATATTTCTGACTTCCTTGAAATAATTAGATCAATTACTTTTATCATTTTTCCGATCAAAAGACTGATTCAATCTTTGGTTCACATTTGAAAGTAGAAGACTACTTCCACTTTCATCATTTGTACCACTCACCATCCAGTAGTAAAAATGTTAAAAACTACAGAGAAATTAAAACAAACCAGTGTCAAGTAGTTTGTAAAATATTGTATTGTTTAAAATGTTTTCTAAGCTGGGCGTGGTGGCGCACGCTTGTAATCCCAGCATTTGGGAGGCTGAGACTGGAGGATCTGGGTTCGCAGCCAGCCTCAGCTACCTAGTGAGGCACTCCGCAACTTAGTGAGACCCAGTTTCAAAATAAAGAATAAAAAATAGAGCTGAGGGTATAGCTCGGAGGTAGAATGCCCCTGAGTTCAATCCCCAGTACCACCCAAAAATAAATAAATAAATAAATAAAATGTTTTCTATATTATTTGCAATCATGCATGCACCTCAGGAATTTAAAAATTCCTGTCTAGTGGGAGAATCTGTCACCTCCCCCTGAACCAAATGGGGGTTCATGATTATGGCAACTAGTAAAATGAAAAGTCATGGTATGTGAATGAGGTTAAGCAAGAAAATGTGATTGAGCCTTTTTGCAATACTTTTGTTCAGTGTGAAGTATAAGACACATAAAGTTCATATAGGGAATAACTGAACTGAGACTTCATTTTCAGTTGATCCCCGTAGAAAAACCAGTGAACATTTGCCTTCCTGTGAGGAAAGTCCTTCTTGGTAGTGGATCCTTCAGCCTTTGGGAGAGTTGTTTCTGCAGATGCTTCATGGAAATCCAAAGCCATAATAATGTTGCAAGTTCATAAATAAAATGGAAATGTCTATCATTTTAAAATTCCTAAGTTTTTGAATGGTTTAATTTGAAGCAATTAACAACCAGGATATTAAATTATTAACAAGTTTGAGTTGTCCAAAATTGAAAAACAAGACAAAATTATTCTTGCTTATACTTTCAGTTATAGTGAAGTACTACCTAACAGGTGTTCAAAAGGAGTTTTCATTTTCTAGATAGGGAACCTTTACTTAGCTCATTATGAACTCTTAAGACAGAGTTACATATAAATTTGTAGATCTTGCCGGGCGTGGTGGCACACGCTTGTAATCCCAGCATTCAGAAGGCTGAGACCGGAGGATCCGGGTTCGCGGCCAGCCTCAGCTACCTAGTGAGGCACTCCGCAACTTAGTGAGACTTGGTTTCAAAATAAAGAATAAAAAATAGGGCTGAGGGTATAGCTCGGAGGTAGGATGCCCCTGAGTTCAATCCTCAGTACCGCAAAAAAAAAAAAAAAAAAAAAAAAAAAAAAATGTAGATCTTTTATTCAGAAGAGATAGAAATTATTTCTATACATACAGAGGATAAAAACACAGGTTCAATCTCACTGCATATAGAGCACTAAACAACTTTATGTCTAGTAACAAACTCATTTATCTATTCCTTTTAGCTGCTTTACTATAAATATTCAGTTTCTTAAAGTGTCATTGAACAGATATACTATTGTATTTCTTCCTTCAGTAATAAGCTACGAAAATATTTGATGAGTGCTTTTATGAGTGTAATAAGCATGTTTTTCACTTTTTGGAGAAATATATTTTGATATGAATAAAAATAGTTTATTTGATCAGTGTGGGGATTTCATATAATATATTTCTTACACAGTTATTTTAATTCAACTGGTTTATGCAATTAAGAGGCAAAAGAGAAAAAAGGTAATAAAGTAAAAGGGCAAATATAAATTGTATTTTATTGGGAATTATAATAATTATAAATGTGTTAAAAGTTATATTTAAAAGGTAGAGATTAGTACAATGGGTTCTTTTAAAAAGCATGAACCAATTATTTGTTGTACAACAAAAATATTTCTTTATATTCAAAGACACAAATAGATTGAATGCAAAATGATGAAAAAAAAAAAAACATACTATGCAAATAGTAACCAAAGACAGCTTGAAGGGTTATAATAATGCCAGACAAATGAGACTTCAGGATAAGAATTGTTACTAGAAATAAGTGTCATTCCATGATGATGAAAAAGACAACATATCAAGAAGATACAATGATTATAAATTCATGTTCACCTAATAAAAAAAGGACTCAAATATACAAAGAGAATAAAATTTTTATTTCTTTAATGTATTAATCTACTCTCAGTCTATTAGACTGCAATCAGTTTGGAACAGCACTGACCTTAATAAACAAATAATGAAAAAATAATATAATCAAAATTATCATTATTTAGCTTAAATATGCAATTTATGTTAAGAAAAAGTCTGTTTACATTCTTTCAGCCCTGCTCTATCTTTCTATGTGAGTAGATTCATGACTGTAAAGATGATGCTAGGATACATGGTATTTAAATAGTGCCAGCTATTCCTAACACCGCCCAAATAGGATCTTAATATATATATGAACATATCACACATAAAAGGAAAAGAATATTCAGGCATGGTGGCACATAATTGTAATCCCAGTACTTGAGAAGCTGAGACAAAAGGATCACAGGTTCGAGGACAGCCTCAGCTAGTTAGTGAGGCCCTCTGCAATTTAATGACACCCTGTTTTAAAGTAAGGAATAAAAAATAGGGCTGGGGATGTAGCTTGGAGGTAGAATGCCTCTGAGTTCAATTCCCAG
>PVLC010039371.1:0-14319 GCA_004027655.1 Graphiurus murinus
GTAATCCCAGCATTTGGGAGGCTGAGACCGGAGGATCCGGGTTCGCGGCCAGCCTCAGCTACCTAGTGAGGCACTCTGTAACTTAGTGAGACTCGGTTTCAAAATAAAGAATAAAAAATAGGGCTGGGGGTATAGCTCGGAGGTAGAATGCCCCTGAGTTCAATCCCCAGTACCGCAAAAAAAAAAAAAAAAAAAAAAATCTCATAATCCAGAGTTTAGTGTCAATGAAACAATATTGGCCATGTGTTGGGTAATGGTGGAAAGAGGTTTTTTTTAATTATTATTTTTTGCTCTCTGTATCCAATTTGAGTCCATTATGCTGAGAAGTTATTCTTATAGAAGCATATTTTTATTCACAATTGTTCTCATAACTGTGAGAGTGGAGGTAGAGAATGAAGGAAGAAAGTAGATACACAGTGGCCAGAGAATTAAAGAAAGGTATTCCAAGGCAGGCCTGGTGCGTTAGCATATAGCCTGGAGAAAGTGTGTGTGTGTGTGTGTGTGTGTGTGTGTGTTACGAATTGTACACTCAGGCATCAAACTACTTTGCTTGGGACATATTGGGTGTTGTGAAACACAGAGCGAGGGAACACTTTTGCTCTTACCTTTGAATTCCTGCCGCCTGGACAAAACTAGAATGCTGCAATTTATAGGAGTGGATATTTAAATTGGAACAACTTTTTAAAATATAGTTCTTCATTTGTGTGAACTAATCTCAAAGTTACAGGAAATGTAGATGAGGGCTACACATTAATGGAGAGGTTGGGCTGAGACTAATATTCACATGCACGCGAGTATTCCTGAGGCTCTAGGCTCTTGAAATATTTTTGGAAGTGGTCTTTGTAATAAGACTGGATAATCAAGCAGAAGAAGAGCCAAAGGCTCTTAATTTGAATATTAAATGTTAATAGGATAGGACTTTATTTGAATTTAGAGGATGGTGACCTAGTTGTTTTTTATATGCCTGTGCATTTTCATATTATATATATTTAGAAAAGTGTTAACCTGATTTGTTCATTCAACAATATATTATTGATGTAGTAAAAAATTGCTGGTAATTCACAGCCAAAAATAATGGATACATTTAAGAACTGTAGGTATTCACTCACTATTAGTCTAATGACTGATCAGGTCCAATCTACTTAGCAGAGAGTACATTTAAGTATGCAAATGTGTAAAACCAAGTGAGACACATTTAATTTCTTTATTGCCTTACAGTGAAGGAGAGCAAATGAGCAAGCTTATGGCTTTATGTCAGTGTTTTTAGTGCAATTTCTCTTACACTAAGGTTTAGCTGAAGGCAAACCCTCAAATGTGAGCAGGAGCAAGCAGTAGCAATAACATGAATATTTTAGGAGCCATAGGATTCTTCTCATGGGTTATGGCTGGAAATAAACTTTAAGTTGCAACTGCTTTACTATTGAGACTGAGAGAGTATATATGTGGCTTCAGTTCTAGATCTCAAAGACATAAGTCCTGGGTGTCCAAGGCTTTCCTCCTGTCTTCTGAGATTAATCTCTTACTCCCTATTTCGCTTAATTCAGCACACTTCCAGTCATGCAAACTTTACCAGGACATGCATTTTCTCTTTCTTCCCTCCCTCCTTCCTCTTTCTTTTATACTGGATATTGAACTCAGAGGCATTCTACCACTGAGCTACACTCCCAGACCTTTTTCTAATATTTTTTATTTTGAAACAGGGTCTAAGTTGCTGAGGTTGACCATGATCCTCCTGTCTCAGCCTCCCAAATACTAGGATTACAAGAGTGTGCCACCACACCCAGCACATTGTCATTTTTAAAGAATGTGGCATCCAGGTGTAATCCAAGCAGTTAAGAGGCTGAAACAGGATCTTAGGTTTGTGGTCAGCCTCAGAAACTTTGTGAGGCCCTCTGCAACTTAGTGAGACCCTGTTTCAAAATAAAATATAAAATAGGACTGGGGGTGTAGCTCAGAGGAAGATGCCCAATGGGTTCAATCCCCAGTAAAACACACACACACACACACACACACACACACACACACACACACACGAATGTGTGCTACTGACTATCTGCAGAGACCAAGGCCAGCAACTCCACAGGGCCATGTCAGCAGCAGTGACCTACTCAGAGTGACTGGCTGAGATAGGTGGGGGAGCAGTGGCTCCCAAGGCCTACTCCTGGGATCTAACCTAAGTTGGGGTTAGATCCCAGGAGGGTCAGATGCATTTCCTCTACTCCTTTTTATCATACTCTGCACTTCACGTAGTCATCCTGCAGTGTGGTTCTCTTGGTCACAACTAGATCCACATGAAACCACTCTATTAAGCCAACTTCAAAGCCCTGTAATGAAAGCTAACTGGAAACACCCCTTCAAATTCAAAGGGAGCTGGGCATGTTGGCACAGGCCTGTAGTCCCTGCTCCTTGGAGGCTGGAGGCAGGAAGATCATTTGAGCCCACAAGTTCAAGACCAGCCTGGGCAACATAGTAAAATGCTCATCTCTATTTGTTTATATTTGTTTAGATTGTTATAAACAATCTATTTGTTTATATTTGTTTAGGGATGATTTTTCACCCTCCCCCCCAAAAAAAGAAAACAGAATTTCTGTGGTTAAGGCACTTCAAGAATTAATGAACCTCATTCTATTTTTATTACACAAGGCATATCACTGCTTAAAACCACAAAGTGCTGACCTAGCCTGTGGTTCCAGAACCTGGAGCCTCAGTACAGTGCTTTAAACTCATCCTCATAATAAATTACAAATTTAATGATAGTCCTGGTAACATATGGTATGTGGAAAGCACTTTCTGTAGATTAAGCAACACAGTTCCCATTAATGCTTCACTGTACTTGAGACCTTAAAGAGATTCCACTAACTATTCATTTGGTGCAGTTTCTGCTGAATTATTTAAAACACCTCCTTCCCACTTTAACTTTGCGTTAGAAAGTACAATGCCAATTAAGACTCTTCTATTGCCTCTAATGCTCTAAAAATAAGTAGTACAAGCTAAATTCCAACCACAGACACATTTCTTTCCCTAGGACCTTTCTGTTACTCTAAGCTTAGGTAAAATAAATAAACCACATACAAAATTTGTAGGAAGCAGCAAATTAAATTAAAGTCGTTTTGGAGGCACTGGAGAGAGAACTCCGTGTTTGCATTTGACTAGTACCAGTAGAACCAGCTCCTGAGTTACATAATGTAAAAAGTAAATATAGGTACTTATACTTCTTTAAAATTTTTTGTTGTGTTTTTTTTGTTGTTGTTAGTGGTGTTTTTTGTTTGTTTGTTTCTTTTGCGGCACTGGGGATTGAACTCAGGGGCATTCTACCTCCGAGCTATAGCCCCAGCCCTATTTTTTATTCTTTATTTTGAAACAGGGTCTCACTAAGTTGCGGAGTGCCTCACTAGATAGCTGAGGCTGGCCTCGAACCCGAATCCTCTGGTGTCAGCCTCCCAAATGCTGGGATTACAAGCCTGTGCCACCACACTCGGCTTCTTTAAATTTTTAAATGAAAAAGGTTGGCTCCTTTGGCTGGTTTGAATTTTATTTTCTAATAACCAAAAGCAAAAATTGAATGCACGGTGTAACTTTGGCTGGCCATAGTTTATTTTTGCGAAATGGGTTTCTCTTGCCCCTTTCCCACTAAACCTGTCTCAGATGACTTCCTCAAATTAGACTCAAAGTGCTTCATATTCCTCATACATACTTAACTGATTTCCAAGAAACCTTTCTGGCAGCCACTTCGACCTGAAATGTCTGCTTCTTGTGGCCTTCTGTCTCTTCTGTTCCATTCCAAGCAGTCTATTCAGTGAACCCTCCTGTAGAGCAGTTCTCAATTCCCAGCTGGTTCCAGGCATTCTGGTTACTCCGACTGCTCACTGTATCCATGTAAATGCCAACCTTTGTAAAATAGTTTGCAAATATCAGTTTGAGTGACTTTTGTGTTGCCACACATTTTTCACTTGGGTACACCTTAGAGGATTCATGCAGTTACCAATTTGGATCAGAGTGCCATCTGCTGGTGCAAATGCTGCAACACTACCAATGTTAGGTGCCAGGAGTCAGCCCTCCTGGCAGCGGGGTTGGGGGTCCCTCGATTGGTGTGGAATGAGATGAGGTCACGAGAATACCCTCACACCCAAATGCAATGTTGAAGCACATCTGTTTTATTATTTTGTCAGTCTCAGATTTATACTATTTTTTTTTACAGTGAGGCATATAGAACAGGAATTTTTACAGACTTGTTTTTCTAAAGGTTAGTCACAACCAGTTAAGTTTACAACACATATATAAAAATTATTTTCCATTAGTTAAAATCTTTACAATTTTGCTTAGCCCCTCTAAGCCGCATTCTTTCTTATCTAGGTAGTTAGCAGGTTTCAGGGAGACCAGGTAGTGGCAATTCATACATTTACACACACACACACACACACACACACACACACACACACACACACTTAGTTCTCATAGTTTGATTAAAGAATAAAGAATATGCTATATCAAGTCAACATTTTCTTCAATGTTTAGTAAGATCTATGGACAAGACAATGAAATTAAAAAAAAAAAAATCTCCATTTGTAACTTTTAGAGGAAACTGTCATCTCCAAAAGATAGGTGAGCATTTTGGACAGTACCCTCTGACTGCTTTATAACCTAGATTTCGATGAGTGTGGTGGTGCATATCTGTAATCCCAGTACTTGTGAGGCTGAGACAGGAGGACCTCAGGTTCAAGGCCAGCCTCAGCAATTTAGCCTTTTGCCTCTGCAACTTAGTGAGACTGTCTCAAAATAAAAAAATGAAATAGGGCTGGGGATGGGTTCAATTCCCAGTACCACAAAACAAAACAAACAGAAAATCCTGTTTCTTTATTTGTATTGGAAAAATATTTTATATGAATATAGAACTGAAACGATATACAATGAAATGTCTGAATCTCATGCCCAATGCAAATAGCATTGTTTTATGAAGAAGAATAGTTTTCATTTTTGTGTTTTTATTTCAGAAAATTAGCTCTTTATAAGGTAAACTCTCCCTACAGGACTTTTTTTTTTTGTGAATGGCTGAATATGATTTCTCAGCATAAAGGGGAGAGATTATAAAATGAAGAAATACTAAAAATATTGAATCCCTGTTTGTCAGGGTAACATTTAAGTCTATTAAATATCTTTACAACTCTTAATAAATTTGACATTTCTATTCATACTAAAGAAAATTTTCTTGTGGGTAGATTTAAATAAAAAGCACAGAAATTAAGAGAAAACTTTTCTTTCCTCATACAGAGGCTGATTTGGATAGCATGGGATCATTAGTGACCAAACAGATGCCCCATCTACAGCCTAGAGATAGCTCTCAGCTGCACAGAAAACCCTTCATTTCCAAAAGAGAAGTGAACTCAGAACTTGTCACTGATTTTTGCACCCTCTTAATCTTCTTGTTTATTCTGTGCTTCCTTAAAGTCAATTTCCACAGGGCAGACTATCATCTGAACTCAGCTTGTCCTGCTGTCTGATCTCTCCAGAGAGCATCCTTCATTTTGATAAATAGGCTGTGCTCTTAGCACGTGATAGAGCTCCTTAAGGTGAATAGATTATAGACTGTCGCTTTTTCCACACTGGCTCAACAGAATTTGATAATCAGGATCATTGACGTGGGCATCTCGGTGCAGACGATGCTTTTCCAAAAGATAGGTTTTCAGATTTACTGTTGTGAAATGAGATAAAGGACATTTATTTTTATTATCATGTCACACCGTACCTTTAAAGCCATATTAGTTAGTGTCATTCATGTGCCAGGGGTCTCCCTTGGGATTCAGCATCATTTATACGCTGTCTTCTGCATGCTAAGCTCTGTGCTAGGCACTGGAGATGTAAACGTACGTATAAGAGGGAAAAGGGTGGTCTTGGGAGGACACTGACTGCAGCTCTCCAGGAAGACATAAAGCATGTTACAATTATGCGGCTGGCCTATGTACTGAGTTTAGCATGTGCCTGTTTTTTGGAGTTATAGACCATGTAATCCCAAGCAATTACTGTATCAGAATGAAGAGGCAATGCTAGGGACCAAGAATTGTTTCTAGGCACCCAGTTCCCACCCATCATGTTAACAGATAAAGCAGCAAACTTACTCCCTGAAGGTCTATGAGTTTTCTTCCTATTAAACCAGATGTATAAGTCCATTTCTGTCACTAACAAAATGCTTGGGGCTGGGTACTTTAGAAAGAAAAGAGCTGATTATCTTTTTTCCTCTGGTGGGATCTAATTTGGGTTCCATAAGAACTCTTCTGAGGGTATGCCCAAGTGACCTAATTACCTTGTACTAAGCCCCACCTCTTAAAGGTATTATCCAGTATCACCACACTAGGCATTGTTTAATGCCACACTGTTTGAGGTAGGATGGGGAATCAGGGATTTACCCAACTTTCTCTCACCTTCCAACTCCTCACCTGTTGTGGATGGGAGCCTCAGCCTCAGGCCGCAGTTGACCACCAAGACCCAGTACCAGGGGCAGCTGGTGTTGTTGGCCAGACTGACCTCACAGTGCTGCCTTGGGGTCTCTCTGCTGGGCTCCAGGCCTGATAGGGCAAGGGGGGACAGGGCTCTGGGGACTGGGGCTCTTGGGGCAGCCCAGCTCTGGGCCAACTTGGACAGGATTCTTCCTCATTTCTGTGCTTCCAACACCATATAGGCTTGTTGTTAAGTGTTTTAGATTAGCTCACAGTTAAGGTTTAGGAGATATGCAGGGAGGAACACATGAAATGCACAGATAATAATTATCTAATATTCATCTCTTCCATAAGAGGTTTAACACCAGCCAAAACTGAAGATAGATTCAAAATAAGTTGTATTTTAGTAATTGTTCTCTAGAAGCACTCAGATGTGTGATAAGGATTATCCTGTTCCATCTACCAAACAAATGCTCAGGACTCAACAAACCCTGCAAAATGGTACCCTGTTCAGTCTATACTTCTAGCCCCAGCTTCTTGGAACTATAGACTTGTATATGTAATTGCCTATTCAAGCTCTCTACGGAGATATGGACATCTCAGATTTTACAGGTGCCAGCAACTCCTGATTTCCCCCGGTCTTCAAATCTACTCTCCTCAGTATCCTCCATTCCAGTTCATTGTATTTTCATTCCTACCACTAATCCATCATCAAGTACTATTAGTTTTGTTTCTCTTTCTTTCTTTTTTTTTTTTTTTTTTGTGGTACTGAGGATTGAACCCAGAGGAATTCTATCTCTGAGCTACATCCCCAACCCTATTTTATCTTGAAACAGGGTTTCATTAAGTTGCTGAGTGCCTCACTAAGTTGCTGAGGCTGGCCTCAAACCTGGGATTCTCCTGTCTCAGCCTCCCAAGTACTAGGATTGCAAGTATTTTCCACCAAACCCAGCTTTGGTTTTCTTTCTAAAATACATTTTAGTCCTAACCATTTCCCTTGACCTCTGCATCACTATTTTCACCTCACCTGCTCTGCACCATTGCTTCCCAATTCCTCACCTGGCTTCACTTATACATATTTCTTTTTACAGTAAGGGAACCTTTACAAATTAATTTATATCATAGCCTAGTATGTCCTTTAAACCCCCTCCCCAATCAGTGGGCTTGCTGTTATTACTTAGAACAAAATCCAAATTCTTGATTCTGGCTTTCAAAAAGAAATGATCTGACCCCTGCCTTCTACCCCAACTCATCTCTCTCTCTCCTTTGCTGTACCTTTGCTATACAATCTTTTTGCTGTTTGTAGAATGCAACCTTCGCATAGGATGCTCTTCTACCCAAATCTTCACACAGCTCATGGTCACCATTCATCTGTCTGTGCACATGTTACTTCTTCAGAAGTGTCTCCACTGATCTCACGGTTAAATGGCCGCCACCACTCGAGTTGTCCTCTGCCTTAGCCTTGCCTGATGCCCCTCTTAGTGCTTCTTATTATCTGAGATGGTGATGATTGTTTATGTTTATTCCTTCGTGTGCCTTCAATAGAAGGCCATTTTGTTTATTACTGTGTCTCTGGCACCTGGTATGTTCTCAGTAATTACTTTTCCTATTTAACATTTTGTGAAGAATTCATAGGAAGCTCTAGGTCCTGGGTTTTTTTCTTAGCCATTTGTAGTAGCCACTCTGACTGATTAGAAAGATAAGATGGTACTCTCATTAATGCTACAGCCTTGTCTGATTCCAAGTCTCACGATTTCTTTAAAATAAACAAAATAAAACCCTCAGCCTGGAAGATATTGGAGGAGCTAATTATTAGGACTTCCTGTTATAGTTTTGCCTGTGTAAGAACTGCAGATTGGGCCCTGAGTAAGCATAATTGAGAATTAATGTTTTATAGGTTAGGGGTAGGAAAGAAACTAGAATTGTTGGCTAATATGGTAATTCTATTTTTAATTTCTTATGGGGCTACCATATTGTTTTTCATAGTGTACCATTTTATATTCTCACCAACAGTGCATAAATGTACCAATTTCTCCACATCTTCACCAACACTTATTTTATTTTTTCTTTTTTGTTGTTAACTACTATTCTACTCCCTACCTCTATAAGTTCAGTTGCTTTAGATTCCACACATAAGTGAACACTCATAATCTTTTCTGTGCCTAGCTGTTTCCATTTAGCATAATATTCTTCAATTCTATCCAAATTGTCACAAACAACAGATATTTTTAAGATTGGATACTCTATTGTGTATATAAAATAGGATAATTGGGTTGATTCCATAACTTGGCTATTGTGAATAATGCTGCAATGAACATGGGTGTGTAGATAATTCTTCAATATGCTATTTCAAATCTTTTTTTTATGCTGTCGTCTTAATGGGCATGAAATGGTAGTTCACTGGAGTTTTGATTTGTATTTCCCTAATGATTAGTGTGTATATCTTACTAGAAGTGTCTGTGTTTGCCTATTTTTTAAATTGGTTGTTTTTGTTGTTGAACTGCAAGAATTCTTTATGTTTTCTGTATGTTAGTGTCATCAGATATATGATTTGCAAATATTTCCTCCCACTGTAAAGGTTGCTTTTTCTTTCTGTTGGTTATGTATTTAAGCTACAGTTTTTGATTTTGGTATAGTTCAGTTTATCTCTATTTTATTTTGTTGCCTATGATTTTGAGGTCGTGTCCAAGAAATCACTGCTAAATTCAATGTTGTTAAACTTCCCCCACGTTGTGGCATAAGAGTTTTATAGTTTTAGCTGTTATGGTTAGGTCTTTGATCCATGTTGAGCTGATATTTGCATACGGTGTAAGATAAGGGTCCAACTTCATTCTTTTGCATCTGATAGCTGCACTTTTACCTGAAGTTCCATTAACTCCTCACCCACTAAAATGTTATCAGAAGGTGGCAATAATTCAGTCTCTTCTTCAGACTCCACTTCTCATTCCAGTCCTCCTGCTATTTCCACCATATCTGCAGTTATTTCCTCCACTGAAGTCTTGAATCCCTCAAACTTATCCATGAAGGTTGGAATCCCTGTTAGTGTTGATACTTTGACCTCCTCCCATGAATAATGGATCATTTTTATTTTAAAAGGATCATTGTCATCTAAAATGGTAAATCCTTTCCAGAAGGTTTTTTATTTTCCTTGCCCAGATCCAACAGAGTTGGCATGACATTCTCTATGGAAGCATCATAAAATGTATTTCTTCAATTGATCCTAGCTAAAACGCTGAGAAGCATTGCAGTAAGTATTTATAAATAATAAGTCTTGGAAGTCAAGGCCATTTGATCCCTAGGCTGCAGAATAGATGTATCACCAGGCCTAAAAACATTAATCTCATTGTATATCTCCATCAGAGTTCTTCAGTGATGTGGTGACTGATCTTATTTTATTTTTAAACATAATGCTCTTTACACTTAATTAACTACAGCATATGTAAACATAACTTTGGTATTCACCGCAAAACCAAAATGACTCGTGACTGTGTGTGTGTGTGTGTGTGTGTGTGTGTGTGTGTGTGTGTGTGTGTGGTTCTGGTGATTGAACCCAGGGACATTGTACCTCTGAGCTACACCCCCTAGTCCTATTTTATTTTGGGAACAAGGTCTCACTAAGTTGAAGAGGGCTTCACTAACTTGCTGAAGCTGAATTCAAACCTGCAATCCTCCTGTTGTGGCCTCCCAAGTACTGAGATTACAGATGTGTGCGGCCGTACCTGGCTTCCTGTGACTCATTTTACTGTGATATTCTTTTTATTGTAGTGGTGTGGAATAAATCCTATAATATCTCCAAGGCACCTTTGAACACCTACCTCATATTACATAAAAGATATATATAAATTAGCCATGTGTCATGGTACACACCTATAATCTCAGTACTTGGGAAACTGAGACAGGAGATCCGCAGGGTTGCAGCCAGTCTCAGCAACTTAGTGAGGATCTCAGCAACTTAGTGAGACCCTGTTTCAAAACAAATAATAAAATAGGGCTGGGGGTGTAGTTCAGAGGTAAATGCCCTTGGGTTCAATCCCCAGCACCACAAAAAATTTATCATTGAAACCTTTATGTTCTCACACTTTTAAAGGATTGTTTAAATAAAATACACACACAAATGAGAGAGAGAGAGAGAGAGAGAGAGAGAGAGAGGAAAACATTGTTCAATTTGACATTAAATTTATATTTTCTATATATTAAAAGGTATCTCAGAGAAAGTAAAATTATAAGGCATAGTTTTTTTTTGTTTGTTTTTTTTTTGTTTTTTTTGCGGTACCGGGGATTGAACTCAGGGGCATTCTACCTCCATGCTACACCCCCAACCCTATTTTTTATTTTTTTTTAATTTTATTTATTTATTTGCGGTACTGGGGATTGAACTCAGGGGCATTCTACCTCCAAGCTATACCCCCAGCCCTATTTTTTTTTTATTCTTTATTTTGAAACCGAGTCTCACTAAGTTGCGGAGTGCCTCACTAGGTAGCTGAGGCTGGCCGCGAACCTGGATCATCCGGTCTCAGCCTCCCGAATGCTGGGATTACAAGCGTGTGCCACCACACGCGGCTCATAAGGCATAGTTTAACAACAAAAAAAAGTAGTTGGGCAAAATACTGTAGAGTAGTCCCACAAAGATAATATAGAATTAAAAGTAGTATATAGAAGTATGACTCCATTAATCTTATTAAAACATGCAAAATAGTATTGCGTCTTTTTTAAGAGGTTGACACATGGTATTAAAAGCATAAAGATATGCAAGGAAATCATACATACAAGTAAATACAGAATAGTGTTCTTCTGGTGGGAGCAAGGGGCACGAAAAGATAAACTGGTGCACAAAAACAACTTCAACAGATTTTATGTCAGGGCTATTCATATTATTCCTCATATTTTTCTGTATGTCAGAAATATCATCAGTGTGTGTGGACATGACACAGATATAGAAAACAGATATTGAAAATTGATCTAACTTTAATAAACCAAAAGTGGGATTTATTTAAAATTTTCAGTAACTATGAGCTATAATATTTAAGAGAAATGTGGGAAAATGTCATCACTGTTTAGTTGACATTTGTAAATAGTTATTAAAAGGGGGATAAAATGAAACGATTTCTTAATGAAAACTATTTTGTGGCTTGCTAAACTAATACTATAAAATTAACCAACACGGTTTTTTACTAATAACTCAGTCTTGATCCAAGTACAGTAAAGGCAAAGTAAGGGAGTACAGAAAGCCAGGGAAGAGTAAGAAAAACAACATGAGATAGATTAAAGTAAGTGTGGGCAGAATTAGTCTCTGATCACATATATCCTCGAGCACTTTTAGAAATTAGCGAAAAACTTTGCAAAACTGCAGTCTATCATTTTATAAAACTGTGGCTGCTGAGGTTCTGAATACCAGAAATAATTTTTAAAAAGTCAGCAAACGACTTTTTTAAATGGGTAAGAACAGCATTAGTATTACAATTTGTCTATCAGGTTGACTTTCTTACACAGAAAGCTATTGAATATTTTGTGAAAGCATTAACTTGCAAATCTTAAAAAATAATGTCAGACTTAAGATCAACATGAGTTGGTGATTAAAATCTGTCAATTGAATCTAATTTTCTTCTGCAATGGGTCTGTTAAAGGGCAGCGACAGTGTAATTAATTGCTTGAGGCTCAGAAACCCAATTAATCTGTAAGTTGACTTTTATTTCATAGAGTGTTAGCTCTAGAAGAGGCCTCAAGAATTATCTAGCCTGCCCTCTTCTGTTTACAGAGGAGGAAACAGACATCATGAAGGTTAAATGACTCGCTCAAGGACAAAGATACTATCTATTCTTGCCACTGTTCCTTACACATCCATTCAGTGTCACATCCTTAAAGCTTTTATGAATTTCTGTTCATGTTTGATTGTGAAATATTATTCGAACACTTTGTTCTTTTGTCATAGCCTTTCATAAAGTACTTGATACAAGATGTGAGCAGAAGAGGTATGGAGATGTTTTTAGAGAGGAGCTCAGTGTGGCAGCAATGATAATAAAGATGGCATACGAGAAGATCAGAGGAAATGACGGGAGAAACGTGGTGGCACACCATGTGTCAGTGTGGCACCATCAAGGAACCTGCTAGAGGAGAGTGGATATCCAGGAGCCTCCAGCTGCTGAGCAACTGGATTGGCCTGAAACCATACTAAGACCAGGTTCTCCCTAAGTGCTCCACCCCATGCCTGAGCACAGAGTGTGAGCCAGGACTTTTGACCCAACACCATATATCTCTAGTGGGACTTCCCATGAGCCTGGCAGAGACTTTGTCAGAGCTGTGATGCAGTTTGAGTTTCCTCTTTTATTTTTTCTGTTATAGGTGTCAGACCTCTATGATGATCTGAAGCCTCTCCTTTTCCAGACCTGCTTCCTCTTCCTTTACCCTCAATAGGTCTTTCTCCAAAGAAATCTCTTGGCTATCCAATTCTGTCTTTATATTTGCATCTCAGAAGACACTACAGAATGCAGAAGATATATATTTTAATAAATTTAACCTTTCTGATATATATATATATATATATATATATTTTTTTTTTTTTTTTTTTTTTTTTTTTTTTTTTTTTTTTTTTTTTTTTTTTTTTTTTTTTTGCTGTACTGGGAATTGAACCCAGGGGCATTCTACCTCTGAGCTATACCCCAGTCCTATTTTTTATTCTTTATTTTGAAACAGGGTCTCACTGTTGCAGAAGGACTCACTAGGTAGCTGTGAACCTGTGATCCTCCGGTCTCAGCCTCCCGAGTGCTGGGATTTCAAGTGTGTACACCATGCCTGGTGTAGTTTCTTTTTTAATTAATTAATTTATTTATTGTGGAATTGGGGATTGACCTCTGAGCTGTACCCCCAGCCCTATTTTCTTTGTTTGTTTGTTTATATTCATTCATTTAAGAAACAGGTCTAGCTAAACTGCTGCATGCTAGCCTTGAACCTGGGATCCCACTGCTTCCTAAGTACTGGGATTACAGATGTGCACCATTGTGCCCTGCTACTCTTCTTTAAAATAACTTTTTTTTTTTTTTGCTACTCTTATGACAGATGCATCCTTATAGGCTACAGTTACTCTATCATTTTTGCAGCAACATCTTGTATAACAAGAGACCAGTGATGATAAGTTTTTACTCTACACATGTAGAGTAGTTACTCTATCATTTTTGCAGCAACATCTTGTATAACAAGAGACCAGTGATGATAAGTTTTTACTCTACACATGTAGCTTCTCATTGATGTGTGATCAGATGTCACAGACAGAGAAGCAATTAGGTAAGTTTACCAACTGTCTCTAGGAAGATAGGTTTGATGGTAGGATCTGTTACCTGTATTTCATCAGTGTATCTGCTGAAATTAGATTCCTTGGCACTGACTGCTTCTTCTGTGTTGTTTATCCTGGAGGGTGCTGCATGCCCCAGAATCTCATAGTCAGCACTCAGCTTCTGGCTGCCCACCTGTTCTTTCCAGGGATGCTGCTCAGGTCCTCTCAGGTCACCTCTCCTGGGCCTGCCTTTCTGACCTCCAGACACACATTCTCAGGCACAGAGCTCAAACACCATAATTAACTTAGCCATCCCTTATAGCACATTTGGATTACTCTCCTCCACTTTTTGCTCAATTAGAAATTCTAAAATAAGCCAGGCGTAGTGGCGCACGCTTGTAATCCCAGCATTCAGGAGGCTGAGACAGGAGGATCCCGGTTGGCGGCCAGCCTCAGCTACCTAGTGAGGCACTCCACAACTTAGTGAGACTCGGTTTCAAAATAAAGAATTAAAAAAAAATAGGCTGGGGGTGTAGCTCAGAGGTAGAATGCCCCTGAGTTCAATCCCCAGTACCGCAAAAAAAAAAAAAAAAAAAAAAAAAAAAAAAAAAAAAAAAAAAA
>PVLC010039372.1:0-14320 GCA_004027655.1 Graphiurus murinus
AAAAAAAAAAAAAAAAAAAAAAAAAAAAAGAAAGAATAAAAATTTAGGGCTGAGGGTATAGCTTGGAGATAGAATGCCCTAGGGTCAATCCCCAGTACTACAAAAACCAAACAAACAAAAATGAAATAAACAATGGAAAAAGGGACATATTTAACAATAGAGCAAATGAAAGAGTGTGAGAACTTTGAATATAAGATATTTGAAATTATCCAGTTGAAGGAAGGAAGGAATTAAGGAATTTTTGACCACCATTAAGCAAACTAATTATACATTGAGAGTTTCAGAAGGAGAAGACAAAAATCATGGAATAGAAAACATTTAAAGAAATAATAACCCAAAAATTTCTAGATCATGGTAAGAAAAAGATATTCAGGTATGAGAAGACCAAAGTATCCCAAATAGGTAGACTATAAAGATAATTACATTGACATGCACTTTGACTAAATTTTAAAAGTCAAAGACATCAGTATCCAGGAAAGTCATCCTTTAAAATGAAGGAGAGATAATATCTTTCCCAAACAAAAATGATGGATCTTGTCACCAATAGAATGATCTTCAAGAAATACTTACTGGAATTCTTCAAAGAGAAATAAAAATATATTGAACAGCAATGTAAAAGCCTATGACAATATAAGTTTTACTGGTAGGTAGATCAAATACAGAATAATGTAATAAGAGTGGGTAAATTTGATAAGTAAATGAAAATAATAACACTTTAGCTATACTAACAAAAAAGAAACATAGAAATAAAAGCAGGGATAAAAAAAATGAGACATTACAATGGATGCTATAGAGGAAAGAAAAGAATGATAAGTAAATATTATAAAAAATTATGTGTCAACAAATTGGATAACCTAAATCAATAGATTCCTAAAAATATACAACTATTCACAACTGGATCAAGAAAAAAATAGAAGGCCAACTTACAAATAAAAACTGAATTTATAATAAAAACTTTCCAACAACAAAAGTCCAGGACCAGGTAGTCTCTTAGAATTCTACCACACATTCAAGAAATGTAAAAAGCAATATTTTAAAATTCTTTAAAAAAATAAAAGAATTGGGAATAATTCCAAATTCATTTTACAAAATCAGCATCATCTTGATATCAAACTGAGACAAAGGCTCCTCAAACAAAACTGCAGGACAGTATTCCCAAAGAGCACAGATGCAAAAATCCTCAATAAAATAATAACAAAATAAACTGAAGAATAAATTTAAAGGATTATGTGCTGTGACCAAATGGAACTTATCCCCGGGACATAGGGGTATTTCAACATAGGTAAATCAATCTTTGCAGTATTGCCCCATTAACAAAATGCAGGATAATGACATCTAAATAGATGCATAAAATCAACATGAAGTCTTGACCAGAGATAGACTATAAATGTTTAGAACACATGAAAAGTTTCCCCACATTTTTGATCCATAATGTATTGAGTCTTTGAATGCACAACTAATGGATGGAGTAGGGGAACTGTATACGGAAATAGATATATATTATTTATATGAAGTCATGTTATCATGTTATATATAATTGTATATTTATACTATCATAATTATTTGCATATATGTAAATATATGTCACGGAACATTATTCAGCCTTAAAAACAGAAGGATATCCTATCATATATAACAACATGGATGGACATGGGGTCAGTATGTTGAGTGAAATAAACCCAGACATAGAAAGACAAATACTGAATGATCTCATTTATTTGTTGACTCTAACATAGTCTAACATAAAGTGGACAGTAGAATGATGCTTGCCAACATCTGGAGGAGAGAGAAATGGAGAGAGGTTGGTGAATGGGTACAAGTTTTTCTTATGCAAGATGCACTGTAAAACAGTGACTATAATTAAAACACTATTTTATACTTGAAATTTGCTAGAAGTGTATATTTTAATTGTTCTCACAAAATGAAAATGAGGTTATGAATATGATAATTATCTTTTTTATTGGTGTATTGTAATCATACATCTTAATGAGGTACAGAATGGTAAAGGTATACATGCACAAATCACTCATTTAGCCCTTCCCCAACGCCTAGTCCATAATTTTCCCCCTCCCTCCTTCTCATGTTCAGCTTAGTGATTGACTTTGATACATTTATGAATGTATATCATGTTCATTATGGTGTTTCTTTCTTCCCCCACTCCTATCTCCCTCAGTTAGGTTTTCTTCTTTACTCATCCAAGGTTTCTCCTTCTTTGTCTAGAGTCCCTCCTATGTCTCTTTTTCTCTCCTGCTTCCACATATTAGGGAGAATTACTTTTTACTTTTGTGACTGACTAATCTCACTTAGCATAATGTTTTCCAGTTCCATCCATTTCCCTGCAAATGGCATAATTTTGTTCTTTTTTATGGCTGAGTAAAATTATATTGTGTACATATCTCATAATATTGTAATTCATTCATTTTTGATGGGCATCTTGACTATTTTCCTAGTTTGGCAATTGTGAATTGTGCAGCTATAAACATGGATATGCATGCATTAGCCTTGTAGTTTGTTTCCATTCTCCTGGGTAGATACCCAGAAGTGGTATTGCTGGATCATATGGAGGTTCATTCCCATTTGTCTGAGGATTCTCCATACTGTTTTCCAATGTGTTTGCACTAATCTGCAATCCCACCAACAATGTATTAGGGTTCCCACTTTTCCACACCCTCACCAGCATTTGTTGTTGTTTGTATTTTTAATGATTGCCATTCTAATTGGGGTTAAGTGAAATCTTAGATAGGTTTGATTTACATCTATCTGATTGCTAATGATGTTGAACATTTTTTCATGCATTTATTGGCCATTTTTATTTCTTTTGTGAAGTGCTTATTTAGTTCATTTTGCCCATTTTTTGATTAGGTTATTTGTTTTCTTAGTGGTGAGTTTCTTGAGTTCTCTATTGGAGGAGTAGCTGGTGTATGTGTAACAAGCATTGAGTCTTATATTTTTTATATATACTATTTGTATTTATCACAAAGGCTGAAAATGAAGGATAAATGAAGTTTTTAGAGCTTCATTCCAAGCTTGCAAACCTATTATACTTTTTATGTCATTCTTACTGAAGAATATATTCCCCCAAACTTAATTTTTATCTATCAAATAGATCACAGAAAAAGTAAATGCCTTTTGTATCTATCTTTCTCCACTTATTTTCTGTCACTTCTAGACTTATCTAGTTTGATATCTGTGAATATCTCCTACTCTTTTTTTCAAGATGAAGAAATACCATTATTCCTTTGAAGACCCTGTATTTGCTTCTTCCCTCCTTTCCCTCCATTCCTCCTTCCTTCTTCTCTCCTTCCCTTCCTTTCTTTGTTCCTTCCACTTAAAAACTTTGTTTTTCAGATATATTATTAGACATGATACTCTAGCCCACAAAAAGTGTCACTATTTGATAAGGATATCATACCCTTTAAATCTACTTTGTTTTTCCAATACTCTTACTTTTGCCTTTTAATAATATTAGCCTTTTATATCATTAAAAATCCCTACAATTTTTTTTTTCAGTACTGGGGATTGAACGGAGGGGCATTCTACCTCCGAGCTACACCTCAGCCCTATTTTTTATTCTTTATTTTGAAACAGGGTCTCACTAAGTTGCGGAGGAGTGCCTCACTAGGTAGCTGAGGTTGGCCGCGAACCCGGATCCTCTGGTCTCAGCCTCCCGAATGATGGGATTACAAGCGTGCACCACCACGCCCGGCTCAAAAATCCCTACAATTTTAAAGCCAAATTCTGTTTTCCAGTGCTGCATGAAATGACTTGTGGATCCTGCACACTTCTTAGTGAACATCGATCTATGGTTCAACGTAGTAATTATATGATTTTTATTGTTTGATTAATTCATTACTGACCGAGACTCTTTCAAAATATGGCAATTATAACTGTCAATCTAAAATTGTAAATGGTGCTATTCTTGTTACTCTTTTTAAAATTGACATATAGTCACAATTTTTAATTAGGAAGAAATTCACCCCAGTAATTATGTGTTATGTAGGAGAAGTACATAAAACCTTAAAGTCTATAGCAATCAAATATTTCTGAAGTTAAGAGCATGTGTAACAAAACTTCGGGGCTGAGAATACTGGAATTCTCCCATAGCTGAAATGAGCATTCTCCAGGAGTGATATATGTGAGGTTATGTCTTCTTGAGAGATAAAGGCTGAAGACTAAGAGAGATGGAAAGTATAATTGTATCACTGATTTATATCCATATAGATCTGAGAAATCTAACATTAGTGACACTTGTCTAAGATAAAAGCTAATTTAGACAAACTATATCTGATGCTCTGGATTAGATCTATATTTGGTTATCTGACATAGATAAAGGCAGGAATATTCTGGAAGTCTAGGCCTTGAGATTAATGATGACATTGAAGAACAATAGCTAAGAATGATGATGAACCACTTAGAACATGAATTGTTGAAATGGTACTGCAAAAAGCAAAAGGAAGCATAACAGAAACAGAATATTTTAAAATGAAAAATGAGGTCTTAAACTGGACATGGTGGCGCACACTTGTAATCCCAGTACTTGGGAGGCTGAGACTGGAGGATCCAGGTTCACGGCCAGCCTCAGCTACTACTTAGTGAGACCCTATTTCAAAAATAAAGAATAAAAAATAGAACTGGGGGTATAGCTCAGAGGTAGAATGCCCCTGGGTTCAATCCCCAGTACCACAAAAAATAAAAAAAGAAGTCTTATGATGAAAAAGCTTGAAATAAACCTGAATATAAACATATGAATTTCATAAACATATAATAATAATAATGCTACAAATTAATACAAACAATAACCATAATTTTTTGTGCTTATTGATAGGTACTTTAAGCCTTTTATGTATATTTTTAACATTTCTAATAAAATTCAACATATTAATGTTTTCTATTTTACCAAAAAATCTCTCATTGAAGCTAAATAAGTATCTTAAGACTACGAAAATAATCTATGACTAAAGTAAAATCACAGTATGATTCTTAATGTTATTTTCATACACTTACAAATTCCTCTCAATCAATGAAAATAGCAACGATATATTAAACACCTTCTGTCAGGTTCTACGTATCTATTATGTCCATCTCCATGAGTTAAAACACAACTATAAAACTACATTGCTTTAATTTTGCAAATGAGAAAATTACATCAGTGAGTTAAGAGAGTTTATATACCTTTTATCACATTTAAAGAATTATAAGAAACAGATAACATTTCTACTCAGTTTTCTTTGTTTCTGAAAGTATGCACTTCTTTCACTATCATATTTTCCTGTTAAATAAAATTGCTTACTTTAGGTCTTGAAATGGTAAAATTAATATCCATAAACAAAGATGATCCAAATCCCCCCCCACAATAAATACATTTGCTTGTGCATTTTAGGAATTAACATTAATAAATCCTAATTTGTTAATTTCAATATTTTTCTATGCTTAGGTTTTGTTGTTTTATATATGTATATTTTTATCACTGAAAAATAAAAACAATGTGTTTGGTTTACAGCTATCTTTTTAAACTCAGAACTTCATTACTGCATTGATAATCCTTTTTCTTATTTATATATTTATTGATGCATTTATATCACTTTAATATTTCTTCAAATGACTTTCTAAATTTCCTTTTCTACCTAAAGAATGCTGTATTCTGTAAAGGTAGTATGCTAGATCTAGTGAGGTGGACAACATTGATTAGCATATGGAAAAACATAAAGAGTCAAATGGAAATGTTAGGTAACTTCATTTCTATGCTTTATAGTTCTATTTATTTTAGAAGTTACCAAAAATGAAGCACAAAAGAGAAAAGTAAGTGAGGGAAAAAACAGTACAGAACAAAGAAGCTGTAGAATATATATATGTAGTTAGAAGAAATATTTGAAGAGATAACAGATAAGAATTCCCAAAATAATTCTAAAAAAGCAAACCAAATTTGTAAAAACTTAGACAATAGTATATTGCCTGATAAAATTAGGCCATGGAAGATCATCATTAATCTGATGAAAACAAAATATAAAGAGAAAATTCTGAAATTTAGTCAGAAGATAAAAAGAAATATTACATAGAGATATAATTATTATAAATATAGCAGGCTTATCTAAATCTGTGAAAAATAATACACAATAGGGAAACTTTTTCAAATAATGAAGGAGGGGACTTTTTAATCCAGAAGTGTATATACAAAATGACATTTAAAAGGAAAGTGAAATCAGAATTTTTTTTTTTTTTTTTTTTTTTTTTTTTGTGGTACTGGGGATTGAACTCAGGGGCATTCTACCTTTGAGCTATGCCCTCATCCCTATTTTTTAGGTAGCTGAGGCTGGCCACGAACCTGGATCCTCCGGTCTTAGTGTCCCAAATGCTGGGATTACAAGTGTGCACCACCATACCTGGCTGAAATCAGAAATTTTTAAAGTAACTAAAAACTAAAAAGTTATTACCAAAAGAGATACATTAAAAGTAATGTTAAAGGAATTTCTTTAGTCAATATATTATCAAATGGAAATTTTATTATATATTAAGTATGATCACAGGAAATGGTATAAATGTATGAAAGTCTTATATTTTCAAGCCCCTTAAAATATAATTGAATGTCCAATTAAAAATGACAAATTAGCACCGAGCGTGGGGGTGCATGCCTGTAATCCTAGCACTTGAAAGGCTGAGATAGGAGGATCACAGGTTTGTGACCAGCCTCAGCAACTTGGTGAGACCTTGTTTCAAAATAAAAAAATGAAATAGGGCTGAGGATGTAGCTCAGAGGTAGAATGCCCCTGGGTTCAATCCCCTGTACCACCACCACAACCACCAAACAAACAAACAAACAAACAAACCAAAAAATAACTTACTTGATTGTTATAACACAGAGATATAAAATGTTTGACATCAAAAACAAAAAGAATAGAAGGAAATGTAAATATATCTTGGGCCATTCCTTGTACTCAAGGTAATAATTTTTTTTTTTGTTTTGAAGAGAAGTTGCAGTGAGTTCTAGATATGTGTTTAACCCTGAATTAACTATAGAAAATGCAAAAAAGTATTACTTCTAAACCAATCTTTGAGAAAAAGAATGGAATCATAAAATAAAATAATTATTAAAAGGAGAGAATTAAGAAAAAGTAGGAAAATAAAACCTGATGAGATAAAAAAGAAACCAAGTAAGACACCATATTGATAATTGCATTAAATGTAAAATGCTTAAAATGACTAAAAGGCAGAAATTGTTAGATTTAATGAGCAAGACTAAAATACTTGCTGTGTATATGAATTCTACTTTAAATATGAAAGCATAGATATGCTAAAAATAAGGCTGTGGTGAAAATTCTATATACTATAGACTTTCATTCAATGTTTAATGCATTTTTATTGTCTATTCAAACTTTAGAAAAAGCAATCAGAAATCTCATTTTACCCAGTAAACTGACTCTCAACATTTACCTTTTCAATTTCTACAGAAAAAAATATATTCTCTTAAACTAGAAGGACTGTTTTGCAAATATCTGGTATGGAGAAGGATAAATATGAGATTCAGATTAACTAAAAATACATACACACATACACATACACACACACACATACACATACACACATATACACACACACATACACACGCACACACTTTACTGTAGATGAGACAAGCCCTTTCTCCTTCTCTAACTTTACAAAGAAAAAGGACACTAGACAGATTTCATTATCCTGTTCACATTTATTCTATGACAAAAGAAAAAAAAGATTTTTCTTTGGAGAATAGTAATATGCTCCAGAGGAAAAAATATTTTCACCACCAAAAACTCTAATTATTACCCAACTGAAAATTACTAATATTTATCAGTTGAGAAGTACTTCCTATATTTATATGTGGCCTATTCATACAAACACCAGTTAAAGTTTTAGTGCCTCTGTGTGAAATAAAGAAATAGTCAAGAAGAAATAGAAATGTACCATAAGACAAAATAAATTTAAAAATATAGATAAAATGCTCAGAATGAAAGAAAACTTCAAAGTTGTTATGAAAACTCCTCATAAAAATATTATCTTCCTTTATAGATAAGCATACACTAAAATGAAAATTATAAAATAGTATAAGATGAAAATATTATAAAAATAAAAGCATACCATACCACAATGGAAGCACACCATAAAATAAAATGTTAGGGATCATTCTTGGAAACTTTTCTTGAGATATTTAAAATTAAATATTCAATAGAAGACTTTGAAAACAAATCATATGGCGTCTCCTCAAAATAACACCAAATAAAAGATTTTGAGAATAAATATGGAAAGTAAAATTAGGGACCAATAAGAAAGAGTTTTACCATCAAAATAGCTATTAGAAGAGAAGACAAATAAGAAAATGGTGGGGAGAAGCCGGGCGTGGTGGTGCACGCTTGTAATCCCAGTACTTGGGAGGCTGAAACTGGAAGATCAGGGTTCACAGCCAGCCTCAGCTACTTAGTGAGGCCCTCCACAATTTAGTGAGACCCTGTTTCAAAATAAAGAATGAAAAATAGGACTGGGGGTATAGCACAGAGATAGAATGACCCCAAGTTCAACCTTCTCCAATACTGCCAAAAAAAAAAAAAAAATGGTGAGGAGGAAAAAAATCAAAAAAGTAAATATTTTTCATAACTAAAAGTGGTTGTGAAATATATAGAGTAATAATAAAAATGATACACATCAAATATAAATGGTTATTAAATTTTATTATAGTAAAGGAAAATTGAAAAACTTCTAACAGGAAAAAGATTGGGACAATACAAAAAGAAATCAAAGCTGTACACAGTGGTTTAAACCTGCAAACCCAGTAACTGGGAGGCTGAGACAGGTGATTGAAGAATTTAGGCTGGTATGCAGTAATTTACTGAGACTCTGTTTCAAAATGAAAAGTAGAATAGGGATGGAGGTGTAGCTCAGAGCTAGAATGCTCTGGGTTCAATCCCCAGCACACTCACTCACACACACACACACACACACACACACACACACACACAATGAAAATAAAAATAGTATCCATAAAGGCAACATATACTATACTTGAAAAGTTGGTATATACATATCTTAAAATGTTTTGAAGAAAATAATTTTCAGCCAGGAGTGGGGTTGCATGCCTGTAATCCCAGGCCTTGGGAGACTGAGATGGGATTGCAGGGTCAAGGCTAGCCTCAGCAATTTAGCAAATCCCTCAGCAACTTAGCAAATCCTTTTTCACAAAAAGGGGGTCTGGGGGTGCAGCTCAGAGGCAGAATAACCCTGGATTCAATCCCCAATGCCAAATAGCAACAACAATTTAGTCTAGAAATCCATAGCCTGTCAAACCATCATTCAAACACACTTACAGAATTGAGATACTTTTCAGATTCAAAGACTCTAAAAGAGAAGGAAAATATGCCTTCTATTTGCTATTTTCTAGGGACAGAGAAAACTATGTAAGTGAAAAATAGTGAAAACAATTTAAAAGTCAAGAAAAAAGAAAATTTTATTATATTACAGCTTAACAGTGAAATATATCACAGAATAAAAATAAAATAAACACTTAAACAAAATATAACCATATTATATGTATTGGAAAGTAGGGTAGACAGGATTTAAGACAATAAATGTTCCATATGAATAAATAAATCAATAGGTTTGATCTAAAATTGAAAATTAGGAAACATTATATCCAAATTATTTAGACAATTTTTATGGCATTTGGTTTTGAAGGTGTTTCTACAATTCTGAAAAAAAAGAAAAAAGATTAAAAACTAAAGAATGAGGAAATTAGTAAGTACCTTTGTTTATGTGTATTGAGCTTCTCAACTATCAGAAATTGCTTGGGTGAGTGTCAGTAAGCTATTTTTAAAATTATAAAAGATCTAAATGATCAACAGGGAAGGCTAGATTGGTAGAACTCTATAGAGTAGGTCTGTATAGCACTTATCTATGGCATAGAATTTAGGGTGTTAACAAAATCTCAGTAATTGGGGTTATTTTAATGTAATATTTAAATTTTTAAAAATATATACCAGAAAATCCATGATGGAAAAACAGCACTATTTTAAATAAAGACAGGAGTTAAGACTACACTTGCCTCACTCACAAACACTGGATTTCACTTAACTTACCCTCATTCCTGCCTTGGGGAATCTAAACTTAACTGTTGTAGTTCTTATCAAAGTTGGTTCAATTTCCAGAAAGAATAAAACTCTAGTTTCCTTTCTAGGTATAGACTGCAGCTGAGGCTGTTGAAGCAGTAGATGTCATTGGGGTGGAATAAGGGGAAACAAATTCTCTATTTACAAATTTTGAAATGCTACTCTGCTTTCAACCCAATTTCAGATTCTTAACTATGAATCATCATCTCATAACCTGGAACCTCTATGATTATTGTCAAGTAAATTGGTATATTGGTTAGGAGAAAGTTAAACTGCTTTAACAAAGACACTCCAAAATACAGCTTCTTAAATGTTGGGAGCGGTGAAGCTGCTGCACCCTAAAGATGGCGACTGGAGGAAGTACCTCAGTGCAGTAAACAACTCCAAATAAGGCGTTGTGGTAAGACAGCAATGTCAGCTTATGTGCAGGCTAGCTTTCCTGACCAATTGGAGCTCAGATACGAGTTAGGTCCTGATTGGCCAGAAGCAGACATACAAGCCTCTGTTGTTCTGGGTTTGGGCGCCATTACCTGCATGAAGATTCAATCCTGAGTAAAGCTTCTCGCAGAAGGAACCTGTTGTGTGCTTTCTCCGCTGGACGGACGTTGGGGCGCGACAAGTGGTGGCCCGAACGGAGAACACTTTTTTCCTGTACGAGGTTCCAGAACTGCGTGAGGACAGGGCAATAGATCGGTAAGAGCCGGTAAGTAGGGGCTCCAAGTTAAGGTTCCTGGGAGGACGATCTTAAAGTTCGCGGAAGGCGACGATCATGGGGAATTCTCCTGGCTGCCCCCTTTGGGTTACGCTTAGGGAATTGCTCAAATCAAAGGGTTTCAAAACAAGTACCTTAAGGGAAAGTTAAAAAAAAAAAAACTTTGAAGAGAGAGTTCAAGAGGGCGTGAAACCATTAAGAGGTAAACGGGTGGGGTCAGTGGGGGACCGCCCCCCGGCCGGCGATCGGCCACTGCCGGACGCATTTCCACCACGGCGGGGCTCCAGGACAGCTGGGAAGGCCCCGGCGGGGAAGGTGGCTCGGGGGTCCCCGCCTCGCAGCGGGGGTCCGCCCTCCCCGAGTGTTACAGCCCCCTGGCAGCAGCGTTCGCCGAGGGAGCGCCCCGGCGCCGCTGGTGGGGGGCCCAAGTCCTTCTAATCGAGGCCCAGCTCGTGGACAGTGTGAGGCCGGTAGCGGCCCCCGGCGCGCCGGGCCCGGGTCTTCCCGGAGTCAGGTTGCTTGGGCATGCAGCCCAAAGCGGGTGGTAAACTCCATCGAAGGCTAAATACCGGCACGAGACCGATAGTCATTCGACTGGAGTGATGTTATTGTTTAGACCCCAAAGAGATTTTGACATCATGGCAGCTGTTATAGCGGCTGTGGCTACAACAGCAGCTGCAGGAACTGCAGCTGCAGTGGCCCTATCCACATCTGTACAAACAGCATACGCCCTCAATAACTTATCTTCTGGAGTGGCTCAGACATTGGACACCCAAAGTAATCTAAATACACATCTAAAAGGAGGTATCATGATAATTAATCAAAGAGTAGATTTAGTCCAGGAACAGGTTGATACTCTGTGGCAGTTAGCCCAACTGGGTTGTAAATGGAAAATGACTGGACTTTGCATTACCTCTATACCATTCGAAAATATGACTTGTACAGCAAATTTATCACGACAATTGTCTCGAGCTCTTTCAGGTGATTGGAGTACCAGCTTTAAAGACCTGATGACAGATCTTTGCCTGGCAATAGTGCGAGTGAACTCTACTCGTGTAGATGCTGATTTTACATTTGACTTCACAATATGGATATCAACGATAGTGTCCAAGCCTAAAAAATGGGCAGGTATAGGGGTGAGGGGGTTAGTTCTGCTTCTGGCCATTTTGGTAGGCTCCCTGTGTATGTGCCGTCTGTTGCGGTCTCAGGCAAAAGACAAGGCATTGCTGCATCAAGCCTTTTGTGCACTGGAGCAGGGCCACTCTCCACAGATATGGCTTGCGGCCCTCCATAAAGTTTCATAAGACTCCAATTTCAACCTTCCCCGAAAAATATGTCAAAAGCCCCAGCGGGATAAGGGTCGTTCAGGTTGTTCGCCTAAGACAGAGGCCATGCCAGGGAGTGGACTCTCCCCGTCTTAGAAGACGCCGCAGCATGAGTACTCAGAGACGGGCTTGAAAACCTGATCAGACATAAATTTGCTTTCATTTGGGCAGTCCTATCACCATTTGCAGATATTGGTGCAAATAAACAAAAAAGGGGGAGATGTTGGGAGCAGTGAAGCTGCTGCGCCCTAAAGATGGCGACTGGAGGAAGTACCTCAGTGTAGTAAACAACTCCTAATAAGGCGTTGTGGTAAGACAGCAATGTCAGCTTATGTGCAGGCTAGCTTTCCTGACCAATTGGAGCTCAGACACGAGTCAGGTCCTGATTGGCCAGAAGCAGACATATAAGCCTCTGTTGTTCTGGGTTTGGGCGCCATTACCTGCATGAAGATTCTGTAATTCTAAAGCATAATCAATCCTGAGTAAAGCTTCTCGCAGAAGGAACCTGTTGTTGTGTGCTTTCTCCTCTGGACGGACGTTGGCGCGCGACACTTAAATAAATAGAAGTTAATTTATTTCTAACATTAAAGACAAGAGGTTTGTGGATAGTTCATGGCAAATTCATAATATCATCTGTAGACCCACACTATTAGATTTACTTTGCCATAATTAGCATATAAATTCTGTCTCTGGTGCCAAGGCAAATCTTTTAGTGGTTGCCATTTCCAAGACAATATAAAGGGGAAAAGGAAATAGACAACAATCATCTTTCCTGTTAAGATTGTAATCCAGAAGTTTTACTCATGAAATTCTGCTCACATTTCATTGATCTGAATTTAGGCACATGGTTATGTTTAGTCACCTCAGAAGCTAGGATATATAATCTCCAGCTGAGCCATAGTCATTGCTAAGTAAAAACAGGAGGCTGAATGTTAGCATGCTATAATTGTCACAAAAGAAGAAACAGAGACTTTGAGGCGGGGATTAGCAGCCTCTGCTACAAACTGTTTCTTGTTCAGATGCATCATTTGGTGCATATTAGTCTGGGTAAGATTTCTTTTCTTCTACTTCACTCAACATTCTTCTGTTAGCTTTTGTTCTTTTAGACAGAACTCTCATCCAGTAATAATACACGTATTTGCTGCTTGGTATCATTTTATACCTTTAAAATATATATCTTCCTGTCATTATATTGAATTATCATTATGGAAAGAAATACATATACCTAATCTTTCACCTTGATTTGCTAAGTCTGTCTATCTTTTTTTTTTTTTATTTTTTTTCGGTACTGGGGATGGAACCCAGGGGCATTCTACCTCTGAGCTACACCCCCAGCCCTATTTTTTATTCTTTATTTTGAAACAGGGTCTCACTAAGTTGTAGAGTGCCTCACTAGGTAGCTGAGGCTGGCCGCAAACCCAGATCCTCCCATCTCAGCCTCCCAAATGCTGGGATTACAAGCCTGTGCCACCATGCCCGGCTTAACTCTATCATTTTTAACATCATCTTTATTTCTTCCTCAAGCTTGTTTTATGAAAAAAGAAATATTAGCTGGTACTATTCCATGAAAGTGGTTTTACTGTATGCAATGATGGATGGAACTAATTGTGTTAATAATAACAGTTTTATAAGTTCATTATAGTAAAATGCAACTTATTTGCACATACTTGTGGAGGTGCCTTTGTGTATATGAATAGAAAAGACTTGGGTGGGAATGGGAGGTCAGAACATCTCAAACGGTATTTTGACCAAATTGTGTTGGTATTGCTGCAATTATCCCATGTCTAAAAATTGTTTTACCTACACTTTAATTTGTTATCCTGGAGTAAATAAAATGGGAAATAGAACTACTTTAGAACTGGAAATTTTATGCATTGAAAGTAATGCTAGATAATGTTTACAAATGGTGAATGGCAATCTTTTTTCTCTGTCAAACTAAGATAAACTATTAGGGCATTTTTTCTATAAGATTCTTAGACAGTTGAAAATTTTTTCTAGGTCATTCTCATACTCTTTCCTCACCATTAAATACATTAATCACATTACTTGTGATTAATATTCATCATATGCTAATAAAGTATTTTTAAGATTGACTCATTAAGAAGATATAAGAAAATAGTCACAGATATGTTAAGAAGATTACAGGGAAGGCCAAAATA
>PVLC010039373.1:0-14280 GCA_004027655.1 Graphiurus murinus
TCCTCCTTTTTCATAAATATTTTTAAAATCTGAGATTAATTTAGGTAAAGTAATGGGCAAATCTCACAAATAAGACAATGAAGATAAAGAATGGACCAGAGACATTAGAGGGCTGACAAAGAGGCCACTGAGATTTAGAGCTCCAAAGAATGGAAAGTGGAACTTTTTAACTTTGATGGTCTTGGTTGAGGGTTTTGACAGGGAAAAGATCATGATTATCTAAACATCAGTTGAATGAATTTTCTGAAGAATAAGGACTTTATTTTAAACAGCTTTAAAATGAGGGTTCTTTGTAGATCATAGATACCATTACTTATTCATTCCACACAGGTTTTTCAAACACACTGCACTAACTATTCTACATTGAGGGAATACATCAAAGAACAGGAGAAAACAAGGCCCTGTGTCCAAGGAACTGACACCCTAGTGGGAGAGACAGACCGCAAACATGTACATTTATAAATTCATAATATAATGTCAGGAAGTGAAAAGTGCTACAAAGAGCAATACAGCAAGGCAAGAGAGAAAGGAGCAACCTGGTCCTGGGGGACAGGGAAGGAGGACTCTGTGGACTGGATTCTTTTAACAAGTGGCAGGAAGAGGAAGAAGTGTCCCAGCACAGGCAACAGCCAGGCAGAGGCCTCTTGTGGGTCATGTTCCACTGAAGGTGCATGGCTCTTAGCTTTGGTACAAAGTGAGTATTATTATACCAAAAAAAAAAAAATTGATATTGAAGACAGGAATGGTAGTGCATGCCTGTAATCCCAGTACTTGGGAGGCTGAGACAGGAGGATTGCAAGTTCAAGACCAGCCTCAGAAACTTAACAAGACTCTTGGGAACTTAGCAAGATCCTATTTCAAGATAAAATAGGGCTGGGAGATCTAGCAGCTCAGATAGCTCAGAGGTAGAATGCCCTGGATTTCTTCCCCAGTACTGCCCCCTCTCCAAAAGAAAGCAAAGATTTTTTTTTTGGAGTTTTGCATTTTTTTATATTAATTGGTGCATTGTAATCATACATCTTTGTTAGGTACAAGCTGATAAAGGCATATATGCACACATTTCTGATTTATCCCCTTCCCCAATTCCCACCCCACTCCCTTGCCCTCCCTCCTTCTCAAGTTCAGTTTAGTGATTGACTTTGATATATCTGTGAAAATATATCATGTGCATTAGGGTGTCCCCTCACCCCCCATCCATCCCCTGCAGTTAAGTCAATTTCTTTGCTTATCGAGGGTTTCTCCTTTTTCATCTGGAGACCCTCTTATGCCCTATCTTTTCCCTAACATCTGCATATTAGGGAGAACGTATGCTTTTTTACTCTTTGTGACTGACTAATCTCACTTAACATAATGTTTTCCAGTTGCATCCATTTCCCTGCAAATAACATGATTTTGTTCTTCTTTATGGCTGAGTAAAATTCCATTGTGTACATATCCCATAGTTTCGCAATCCATTCATGTGTCGATGGACATCTTGGCTGTTTCCATAGTTTGGCAATTGTGAATTGTGCAGCTATAAACATAGATACACATGCGTTAGTCTGATAGTTTCCATTCTTTTGGATAGATACCCAGAAGTGGTATTGCTGGCTCATATGGTAGGTTCATTCCCATTCCTCTGAGGATCCTCCATATTGTTTTCCAAAGTGGTTGCACTAATTTGCAATCCCACCAACAATGTATTAGGGTTCCCACTTCTCCACATCCTCACCAGCATTTATTGTTGTTTGTGTTTTTTATGATTGCCATTCTGATTGGAGTTAGGTGAAATCTCAAGGTAGTTTTGATTTGCATCTCTCTGATTGCTAATGATGTAGAACATTTCCTCATACAATTACTGGCCATTTGTATTTCTTCTTTTGTGAAGTGTCTATTTAGATCCTTTTTCCATTTTTTAATTGGGTTATTTCTTTTCTTAGCTGTGAGTTTCTTAAGATTTGATACTGAAACTTGTTTCACAAATGCTTACATCTAACCCATATACTATTTTTCGTGATTTCTTAAAGATGCTTTTCTACAACAGCAAACTATTGTAACAACAACAACAAAATAACAGGCCCATCCTTCCATTTCTCCTGACAACAGTATTCTTCCAACTAACATCAAAATTGCTCGTGTGTAAAACTTGTCACTACTTCTTTACTGAACAGCCCGTGTGATATGAGAGCTCACACAGCCCAGAGAATCTAGATTTGCAGGCACAAGTTTCAGTGTGATTTTGAAGCATTATGTGAAAATTTAAATTATAGTACACTTGCATCTCTGTGCGTGTGTGTGTGTGTGTGTGTGTGTGTGTGTGTGTGTGTTACTGGAGCCCAGGGACATTCTAACTCTGAACTATACTCTCTTCCCTACTTTTATTCTTTATTTTAAAAGAGGGTCTCATTAAGTTGAGGAGGGCCTCACTAAGTTGCTGAGGCTGGCGGCAAATGTGTGATCCTCCTGTCTCAGCCTCCCAAATGCTAGGTTGACAAGCATGCCCCACCAGGATGTGCCACCACACCTAGCTCACTGGCATCTTGAGTTCCATTATATGCCAATTTATTTACTCTTTATTTTTCCAAAGAGAAGAATAGTGCAACAAAGGTAAAATGGAGCTCAGGTTGAGTTGCAGAATAGCTAAATGAATTGCCAAGGGTTGTTTCGGCTCTAGCGTGCACCCGCAGTTCTCACATCCTCACGGGCTCCCTGTTGCTACTTGGACTTCTTCCTCTTTAAATCATCCAAAAAGCAGACTTCCTGTCATGGCTAAGGAGTTCACAGTTCATTAACACAAAGCCAGCTTGTTCATGAGCATATGGTCAGTATCACAGAGCAGGAACATCAGCGATATTATTTTCAAAAGGGAATTTAAAGAAGTGCCTTATGTTAATTCTGTACCACAAATCCCCTCCACAGATACTGTGAGCAACATCGGAACTGACCTGCTCATTTCTATTAATGCTCTTATTCATAACTTGGGTCAGAGAATTCACACACACACACACACACACACACACACACACACACACACACTTCCTTTTACTTTGGAAGCCAATGAATAGTAGTGAAGGAGCAGTCTACATCCCTGGATTCCCGAGTTCACTAGGATGTAATGATAAAGTTCAGAGATGTTCAGAAATTCTAAGAAGCAAGATGTCTACAGCTCTCATAAATTACAATTCAATAAGAAAGGAGAAATGGCTTGGCAGAGAGAGGAACTCACAGTCTACTAGAATTGCTACTCAAAATAAACATTTGGAGTTGGTTATTTACCAATGAAATTTTTTTAGAAAATTAGCACTTTATCTTAATTTTTCCAGTGTCATGTTCTTTCCCTTTTTAATAATTTACAATATTATACATAAGCAGTTGATTTTTTAAAAAAAGTTTATGCAGTCAGGCGTAGTGGTACACATCTGTAGTCTCAGTACTTGGGAGACAGGAGGATTGCAGGTTCAAGACCAGCATCCACTTCAGCAACATCCTCCCAAGTACTGGGATTACAGGTCTGAGCCACCACCCCCCCCAGCTAAACTCTTGTTTTTTAACGTAGTCCCTAAATGTAGAACAATTAGTACTCTAGATGTTCAGTAAACCCAACATTATAACCCCAAAAGATATCATTTCTGTTGAGCTTACTGTAGAACCACAATGATATTTGGGATATGGAAATATACTTAATAAATTATTTGGAATAAATTTTAAAAATAAACATAAAGCACATACTAATTATTTTAAATTTAGAAGATTATAGAGAAAACACCAGAGTATCTTGAGTTGGTTATTAAAATATATCTTAGAAATGATGATGTCATAACATTTGTATATTTTGATCTTTCCAGGCAATGCTGATCCTGAAGGCCAGGGTTACTGCCAAGCAGGATTTAGTCTGGATTTTTATAAGGTGAATTATTTTGGTCTCAGAGCTTCTACTGTTTAATATGGTTTATTTTTGTTATTTTTACCCTCTTTCACTCCCACACCCCCAAACAATAACAATAACCAAAGAACCTTTACCATGTATACCTAGCCCTATATGGCTTCTTCTTTATATCTTTTTTATTTGCTGTTATTTCTAGTAAGTAATCTATGCACAAAACAACCTATTAATACAGTATGATGGAATATGTATAGAGAAATACATACAATAAAAAGCAACCCTCTTCCTGCCTACCCCTTTATAGCAAATGTTTTTAATGAAAATCTCACTCACAAAATAATTGTGTTTCTAAAGGGATCACGAGACTTTATAAACTGTTTTATCTCTTTGCTGTAATTGACTGATTTGATATTCATATTAAAACTCGCATATCCTTTCACAAAATTAAAAACAGAGATGACTAGTGAAAACACAGAGGAGAAAGATTTTATAGTTTTGAAAATAGTGTACAGAAATGTCACCAACATATGTTCTGTTTTACTGTCCATTCATTGTATTTTTCCATTGCTTTTTTGTTTTTTTTTTTCCACTGAAAATTATACATTTAAGGTCCAGAAAGTAGAACTATATGTAGATAAGAAAATGTTTATATTTGATAGTCTTGAATTTTTGCTTTTTCTCCCGAGAAGGGGATGGGTTTGCAGATATATGGGATGGAAAGAAAAAAAAAATGGCCTTGAAAAAAATTGAGACAGATTTTTTTTTTTAACCAAGGTTTTTCAAAAGACCGTGCCTGCTAAATTGTACAGCATTTAAACATGTTGATGTTTTGCTCACCACGGACAGTGCCAGAAAACTGAATTTATATATTCTCAAGGGAGAGAGTTCAATTTACCTAACTGAGCCAAATTAAAATTATTTAATATGATGACACACTAAATAATTGAAAGGAAAAGAGGAAAGAAAATGACCTGTAGGCCTCTGACATAAGGACCTCTTTGAAAAATTGTTTTTTATGAGTAACAAATTGTTAGGGCAATGCTTATTAGCAGTGATTTATCACCCCTTAAAATTTTCAGTGTTTCATTTCTAATTGTTCCTGTTGCTGCCTTTGTTTTGTAGAATGGAGACCTCATAGTAGGAGGACCTGGAAGTTTTTACTGGCAAGGTATGTTCTGTTAGCAGGAAAGAAAAGCATATTTAGTGTTACTAACACGGAGTCAAATGTTGACTTTTTGTTACATTAATATTATACCCCTATTCGTAGCTTCTTGAATGAAGCATCACTTCCATTTTTACTTGGTTATAGAAATAACATTTTAAAATATTCATGCAACTTGACAATTCATTTGTCTATCTACCATGACTTATTGAGCTATGCCAGGCCTTGTGCGAGATGCTAGGGATACAATAATAGATGAAAACAGACACGGTTGGTTTTCTCTTTATGGAGGTTAATACTAGGGGGAAGAAGACACAGGCATCAGTTGAAAAGTCACATAAGTGCCTAAGAAACTCCAACTGGGATACACACTGTGATGGAAAGGTATGTCATGATGGGGCCAGGAAAATACAGGAGCTTTCTCCAGGGTAGCTGCATAGAAATGAGCTTTGTACTCTGACCATTGGCTGAAAGGGAGCTGGAATACAAGTAATACTCTGCAAAGACTCCTGGGAAGTTACCAGTGCCAATCTCAATATGGGGAAGGGGAAGGAGTGGGGAGGGAGCTGGGGGAAAGCTCACCAAGTCACCAAGTGCTGTGTGCACATATGTCCCTATCACTCTGAACTACATTATGATGTCAGATTACAATTAAAGTGTATAAAATAAAAAATAAAAGCACTCTAAAAAAAGTAGTACTCTGCTCAAGGATCCTTGAGCAAGACAGCATGTGCCCAAAGAAGAGGACTTTGTCTAATTCTTAGAATGGTGCTGCATAATCCAGCAGCAGACCATAGAGCAACTAATTTGGAAGCAAGAAACTCTGAACCAAGATCTGCCCCTTGAGTAGGAGGATCCTAGGTTCAGCTAGGGAGGAAGGGCTGTATGCAAATTCTCTGCAGCATGAAAAAATGCAACAGGTAAGGATGGAGGAAAGTCAGGTGACTAGAGTTAAGAGCAGGAAGAGCTGCTGAAGTGGTGTAGAGTGGCCCTGCCCACCACCACAGCTTGCAGGCCAACGTAAAAAGCTTTGACTTTGTCCTACAAGTGAGAAACCACTGGGGATTTAATGAGTTTAGATGAGTGGATTTAGCTAGAATAGGAAAGTAGTCTTTGTCTTGGAAATAATGGGAAAGCTCTAAAGAATTTTAACCATGGAAGCTATGATAGAGTTTGTGCTTCAATAAGATCACTCTGGCTATAATAGGGAAAGCAGATAGTTATTTGATTGTTAAAAGGTATAGCAATTTTAAGTTTCTAAGGTCAATTATCTATATTTCAGCTATGTCATTTGCCTCTTAGAGTGGTGTTGGGATAGACTGAAAAAGAGGAGACATTTGAGAGACACTTTGAAGGCAAAATAAGCAGCCTAAATGATGGACTGGGTACATGGTGGTGAGGGAAGGGAGGGTGTCAAGAATGTTTCTGACTTCTGCAACTGATGGCTGCAGGGGGTTAGAGAACACAGAACAGAAGAGGCTTGGAGTGAGTTGGAGAGAGAAAGATGATGAGTTTGCTTTTAATTATGCTGAGTGTGGAAATGTTAGGAGTATCCCAAAGTTTCCACATCTGTGTTTAGATATTTAGGCTTAAGCTCCAGGAAGATTTCTTGGGTGAAAAATAAGCTTGTATCATTTGCATATTCTCAATAACTGAAGCCATGAGTATGAATGTTGTGTCTAAGGAGAAAATACAGAGAATTTAGACTAATTCTTAGCTTTAAAGTTTAGGATAAATGTAGGGTAGAATGTGAGACAAATAAATAACTGAGAGAGAATTTTTATTTAATGGAAGAGACCCGATCATATTTAAAAGCCAATGAATAACATCCAGGGAGATAGATTTATGATAAAATTTTATATGAAATTACTGCTAAATTTAATTCATGTGTATGCAGTTATGAACATCAAATAATTAACATTTTGGTCTTTAAAATTATTTGCAAACTGAAGAAAACAATATGTTATGCAAAAGATACGATACGATAAAAATTGTGTTTATGTTTAACAAGATTTTATTTTTGTTCACATGGTTAATTTCACATGATCCATTCCTTTCTTTAAGTTGGAAACACTGTTTGATACAAATGGTTTGCTTACAATTAGCTATGGCAAGGGCATACAAAAACACTTGCCTGAGATATATAATTTAAAATTTTATACAGGCTTAAGATTATAATGATTATAGTCCCGGCTAAAGGAAACAAGCAAAGGCAGTATACATGTGGGAGGGAGAGAAGGCAATATTGAGCTTTAACCAAGAGAAAACTGGAAAATTCTACTGGCATTGTTCATAAATTCATGTGTAAATACCATTGTCTTAATATTAGAGCAATCATTCCAGTTCCCGTGACTTGGAAATATTTATGACCTGCTTTGACAGTTTTATTCTTTCCTTTTGGACTTAAAAACACTGGAAATTTTATGTGCAAATTCCCAAAGAAAAATTTGGCTTTAAAATTAATGTTAAATATTTGTCCTTCGAAAGCATTTCTCCAGTTTTCTCCCCAAAAGCATGAGATTATACTTTTGCCTTAGAAGTCCATAATAGATATGGGAATGCTTAGAAATGGTAGTGGAATTTGCTGGCTGTCTTTTAGATACTTATGTACCCCATACAATCATATTTCAAAACTTCTAGAGAGTGCCCTTTCTGAGAGAGATCAGCCAGAGTTCTTATCACATCAATGTTGGTAGTGATGGATTCCTTTTTTGATGAAATTCTGGATCTGACTAGACCTGACTGCTTGTTACTATCATAATTTTATACTTCCTCAATATATTTTAACACAAATAGCAAATGACTCAAAGATTATGTAATTCCTTCCTTTACCTTAACTGATATGTTTATAATCTATTAATTGGGTATAAGTGACTTAATACTAAATCTATGCTTTGCAGGAATACAAAAAGTTTTATTAGAATGCCAAAGGATACTTGGTTATAATGCCAAATATCTTACCAGCAAAACCATGTGACCTTAGAGAATATAACTCAAACTCATTGAGTCTCACTTTCCCCATCTATATGAAGCTATTTTTGGCTAGACTATCTCAAAATTTCCTCCTACATATAACATCCTAGAATAAAAATTAATCACATAAGTTTTTCTACAAGTATCTCCACTTTATGATTCTTTTGTCCTTCAGAGATGGAGAGAATATGCATGCTGAATGCAGAAGGAAGACAGATACAATACTATTGTTCATCTCTAGTCTTCTGACCAGATTACATTTAAATGTAATCTACTCTAATTTTTAGTTCTAGTGATAAGCAAAACATTTTATCACCAAGAATGTAAACAATTCCATGATAACATTCAAGGGGTTCTGAATCTGAAGAAGGAGGACCTGCCTTTTGCATTCATCCACTTAACATATTAATTTGTTTAAACACAGGCCAGGTGATCACCACCAGTATTGCAGATATCATTGCCAATTACTCGTTCAAGGATATCCTCAGGAAACTGGCTGGAGAAAAGCAGACAGAAGTGGCTCCAGCTTCCTACGATGATAGCTACCTTGGTGAGGTCCATTGCTCAAGACATGTGTTTCTCAAAAGATAAGCAGATTAAGCATGGATGTAAATTTATTCTTGATTTATTCGATGTCATCTGGTATCTTACGAAAGTTTTATTTTCTTATTAGAATAGATGCTTAGATTTTCTTTTCTTTTAAAATACAACTATTTTTTTTAAAGCCATGATGTCTATCATCTACATAATTTGAGCAGCTATATTGTAGAATCTATAATAGTCTTTTGCATATAAAATATTTTGACATTACAGCAGCCCTGTCCAGTTTTTAGAGCAGCAACAATAGACTTTCTAAGCGCTAGAATATTCTCAAACTTTATTATGTGCAAACCACACAATGTCATTTCACCACAACTATTTCCCACATTTGGTATCCTAGAGGAATTTGATGGCTTGATAAATTTGAAAATTTTTTAAATGGAAATTAATTAGGAAGTAGGTGTTGTTGATAAGACATACTAAAACCTGAGGAAAAAGGATGTCTTTCAGAATATCAGGCCTGCTCATGGTGAATCTCCAGCTCTTAAAGTACATTACATTAAAAGTTGCCATTTACATTGAAAGGTGGAGTATGAAGTGTTCGTGCTTTGAAAATTGACCTCAGAATCTGATTTTTTCCGCATGTTTCTACTTGAGATCCATAGTAATGGATCGATTATGTGTCTAGGATTCAGTACGAAATTGCTCATGTTAGTGTGATAGATTTTTCCCTTTGGGGAACCTTTAACTTTTGTAATGTTTTTAGAGATTTCTAAATCAAGCAATACCATAGTATTTTTTTCTAGATCTAACTCATGCGTTAAGTCTTCAGGTGTAATTAGCTTGTTTCCTTTCTTTAAAACAGGATACTCAGTTGCTGCTGGGGAATTCACTGGAGATTCTCAGCAAGGTGAGAGAGATCGTTGAACCTAAGTCATTTTATAAGCAAGGGGAATAGGTAAGATGACATTAAAAGTCCTTTTGTAAAGTGGTTTTCTTTGCTAAACAAAATGCATATAAGTGGAATCCCAAAATGTATATGATAATATTTTTTAGAAAGTCTCTACATGTTGGTGCACCATTTAAAATCTCAACAGATTTCATAAGAATCTTTATGTCATCAAATAAAGCAATAAAAATTAGGGCAGTCATCCCATATTATGAATAAGAAAGACAGATGATTAAATGTCTAATGCTCTTAGTGACATATCATATTTGAGAAATCAAGATCCCTCTTTTGCTTTAATGGCTAGGACTTCATATTGCACATGTCCAAAACTGTACTCCCCACCTGGCTCCAATCCAAAATGCCAATATTATTTCCCTCTTCCTGTTTGAACATGCCCAATCCCCAAATAACAAACAAATTAATCTCTATTCTCATGTATGCTCCTCACCTTCTGTCTTCTGTCTTTTGCTTTGATTGTTGTCTGTTTTCAATCCTCTGATCCTGTATCCATCCCCATTTTCCAGTGTCCAAGTCCTTTTATTTATTAAGGCCAAGTTCAAACACCATCTTCCCCAGAAATCCTTATTTAGTTTCCTTCTGTAAACTCCTATTTTTTCTCATTTTTCTCTCTCCTAAGGCATTTGCGTGCCAGGCTCTGTTTTAAGAGTGGAACTTGCAGAAGTGAGCAAATGGTCCTTAATTTCAGAGTCTGCAATCTCCTGGGGATGACAGAACTTAAGTAATGAACAAAAATACCTAACTTAAAATTGTGACAAGTACTAGGATAAAGTACTAAAGATAGAGTGAGAGAAGCTTTGATGATGAGGTATTATCTGAATAGAATCTGAAAGAATAGGGAAGCGTCCAAAGGAGCTGTTATATTCTAAGGTATGTAAAGGATTGGAGCTTTCAAGAAATTTGCTTTGACTGGCCCAACTTTGATACTGATAGTGAAATGAGATTGAGTTAGAGGAAAATCATGCTGGGTCTTACAGGTCATGAAATAGATTCTAGAATTTATTCAAAATACAAAACAGAAGCTATGAAAGGTTTATGCAGAGGAATAAATATAATCCAATTATAATTATGATCTAATTGCACTGGCTGCTTCATGTAGATTTGGTTGAGATGAGGGCAGGAAAAGGGGTGTTATATATTGTACTTTTATGTTCACATGTAACTTTTTGAAGGCAATATCCTTGCATTGCTCTTATTTATTCCCCCCCAAATGCTACAACACATCTTTCTTATAATATATTCTCATAAGAAAGAGCCTGATAAAAATAAATTTAACCTCTGGAGTCAAGATCTACACTGCTTCAAGTTCTGAATCATTAACTCTATTCCTTAGGATATGACACCTCTCTCATTCTCATTTGCTTATCTTTAAAAGACATCAAGAACTGTATGCATATACGTCACTATCACTGTAAACTACATTATGATGTGAGACTATAATGCACCAATAAAAGTATAAAAAGTAAATGACACTAATATTAGCTAATTCAAAATACCATCCTGAAGATTGCATATCATATATGGGAGAATAAATGATCACTTTTACTTAACTAGTAGTGTTTAAGGAATGAGTCAATTCTCAATCAATATCTGCCATTTTTTATATTGTTTCATATCACCATTAACTGATTTTCACCAATACAAGTGGTGTCACTAAGTCACAAATAATTAAATTAAATATAGTCATCTTCCAGGAATTATAGATCTTTCATATTAATAAGATATACAAAGCAGAAATCCATAAAGAATGTTTTTGCCATTTGGTAGTAATTGAAAATAAAGATCTTTTTTTTCTCTTAAATGCAAACTAATTTTTAAAGAACCTGTCTTTCCATTACTTTTTCCTCAAGCTATTAAATGGCAGTATATTATAGTTGTTAAGGAGATATAGACTGGATACAGACCTCTTGGGTTTAAACCCTGAATTCACTACTAAGCTCTAGAAACTTGAACAAATTATCCAAATTTTGGATCCTCTATTTCTTTATTCCTAAAATAGAGGTGGTGATAATGGCACCATCTCTCTCACAGGATTCTTGTGTGTATTCAAAAAATACTGCAATGCCTGATACATAGTACTATTAACTATAATTGGGGGCCACCAGAGAGAGAATTGAATAATCAGTACCTTTAACATAAGTCAAATCTTATAATTACTCAGTGATTTTGCAAAGGAAAATGTAAAATGTGCCAAATGACTTCCCTTTGACACAGTGTTAGGGCACTTATTGCAATCTCTTCAAAATACCAATCATTTCTGACCCAAGAAAAGTAGTAAGGATGCATTCCACCACATTCTTGGGGAAAATGGTAGAAAATAATAGTGATTTTCCACTGAATCAGCAGGAATATCCAGAAAACAGATACAAGTTTTAACTGATGGGAGGATATATAAAATAAAAGCACTACCATGACTAGTTCACTAAGTCACTGGAATTCCAAGGCTGTCCATATTTATAGTTTACTTAATTAGACAACAGGGAGTGGATGCTATCAAAAAAAGAATTTGGTGTCCTCTGCCTGAAGGGTCCAATGTGGAATCTTTGGACTGCTGAGTGGTCCATGGATGGGCTTCACTGGATTTGAACCTTTAGGAGTTACATGTAACATTTATGTTTTTGAATTTTTCTGGTCAGAGTATCTATAACTCTGTGTTCATACTCAGAAAAGGTTAAGAGCCTCCATTCTCATTTTGCAGCCATATGTGGTGAGCTAAGACCCAAGAAAGTGATCTGGCCTTGACCAATGTCAAGAAAATAATCAAATGTGGCAGAAAGAACATTGACTTTGCTGTCAGTTCTTGACTTCTACTCTTCCCCAACTATGACCTCTACAGTGACTAAATCTTTCTAAGTTTCAGTTTCCTTGTGTGTCAAAATGGGATGTTAACCCTTTTTAGAGGTTAAATGAGGGATGATAAAGCACTTGTCACATTATTTATTACATAGAAGACTTTTAGTGAACACTAGTCTCTCTGCTTCTCACAGGTCATGAATTTCCAGATCAAGAACCTAAATTTTGGGGAAGGGTTAAATGAGAAATGTGTGCATGTATGCCTTTACCAGCTCATACCTAACAAAGATGTATGATTACAAATGCACCAATAAAAAAAAAGAAAATAAAAAAGAACCTAAATTTTTCCTGAACATACTGCTGATATTAAGAAGCTTTTGAAGGTTTCACCATTGCACTGGTAGTGATTGAAAATAAATATCATTTTTCTCTTAATTGCAATGGATCCAAGAAAAGTCTCCTACTTTCCCTTCCAAATGAAAATTTGTGCAGTTGAGTGACAGTTGTAATTTGCCTCAGACCCCAAGCAATTAAACTGTCCTAATCATTTTAAGTGATTATGAACATCTTTAATCAACATTACATTTAATAGCTCCTTAGTGGTGTGGTTTCAGACTCCAATGTGCAAAGGTGCAATGGTTGATTCTTTGGAACAAGATTCTAAATGCCTGTGGTATATTCGAAGTAGTGGTTGCCTGCATTTCAAATAGCATAATCCCCCTAAATCCATCCTACTTGACAGTCCTAACCCTGAAATCAGTCAACTCCATTATAATAGGTTGTGGTTTATTTTCAGTGTCAAGAGAATTTAATTCATACCCCAGAAAAGATTGCTGAAATCTGGGCAGTAAGCTTCCCTGGCTAGGGAATCTATCCAGATGACTTAGTTTTCCAGAACCTTATCCTCATCTTATTCTTCAAGAACATTGTTCATTTTTCCTCCTGTTGCTGTAGATAAACTATCCATATTCTGTCTCCAGCTGACCCCTCTGATTTGTTCTAGATCCCATTCCCTCTTATACTAAGTGATGGGATTCCAATAATTCTTGCTGTTCTGCCCCACGGCACCAGGTTTTCCCTCTCTCCTGCATCATTCTCACTAACATACAAGCATGCTATTATTTCTCCCATCTTACAAAATAATAATAATTATCCTCTTATCCACTTCAGCCTCTGGCTCCAGCAACCACCTGTATTTCTCTGCTTTGAAAGCACTGTCACTTTTCCAATGTCTTTCATGTGACAGTTCCTCAGCTCCCTTCTCTTAAGGCCCCTCCTGGTGGACCATGTTTCTTCTGCTCTACTGAAATGACTCTTGTTAAGCAAACCACACATCTCATGTAGCTCATTTCCCACGACTAGCAGGAGCACGGGGCAGACTGGATTCCTCCCTCCTGCTTTCTCCATTTGGCTTCCTTGGTCCATTTCCCTCACCTCACTGGAGTGTCCCAGGACTAAATCCATGGACTATTTCTTTTTTTTTTTTTTTTTTTTTTTTGCGGTACTAGGGATTGAACTCAGGGGCATTCTACCTCCAAGCTATATATATTTTTTTATTCTTTATTTTGAAACCGAGTCTCACTAAGTTGCGGAGTGCCTCACTAGGTAGCTGAGGCTGGCCGCGAACCCGGATCCTCCGGTCTCAGCCTCCTGAATGCTGGGATTACAAGCATGCGCCACCACGCCCAGCTCATGGACTATTTCTTTACCATTTGAATTCCTTCTTGGTAATTTCATAGCCTTATTTATTCCTCCGACTTGGACTGATTTCCAGGCTCCTGCCTCAAACTCTCTACTCAGCATCTCTGTCTGAGCAACTAGCTATCCCAAACTGGATGAGCTGGTGACTGAATGCTTGACCTTCCCACTGAAACACATGCTGTCCTCCAACCTCCCTCCCTTCACCCCCAGTTACAATCTAAGGGCATGGCCATTCTCCCAGCTGTGCAAGCCAAATACCCTGGAAGTCAACCTAGGAATGTG